>JACAXG010000075.1:577813-808633 GCA_018881555.1 Amblyornis subalaris
ACCCAGCATGGCACAGTGTTCCTTACCATATGCATGTCCTTCCACATCATCGAGAAGATTTGCCGTGGAAGTCGCCGTCCCCATCCTGTGCCCTCCGCTAAGGAAAACCAGTTGTGGGGCCAGGATGTGGCCATGGCACCACCCTCCCCCTTCCCAGCCCACGGTGCAGCCACGGAGGCAGCTGAGGGGCTCTGGCCGGACTGTGCCCTTGGGGAGTGCCCGCTCCGACAGCCCCCCTGCCCCACAGCTCCCCAGCCCCTTTCAGGATACACCTGGTGCTTCAACAAGTGTTTTCTTTTTGATTTCCTCATCTTCGTCTTCTCGGAGAAGGCTCTGGCGAGTTCAAAGAGCTTCTTGCGCGTGGCTGGAAGGAGGCAGCYGGGTGAGGGTCTCACCCCAAAACCCTTCCCAAAGCTGCCACGGGCAATGGGAAGGAGATGGGCAGGGCCAGGGGTGTGAGAGCCACCTGCACCCCAAAATCCTGTGGTGATGCCCTGGGTTTGCCAGGCTTGGAGAGGGAGACAGGGACACCTTGGTCCCTGGTGGGAGGTGCTGATGTTTTAYCCTTTTGCTGGGATTTTCATGATCTTCCTTATCCACCCCTCCYAGTCCCCACTGCCCGCAGCCCGGCTCAGGCTGCCCAAGGACCTCGGTCTAATTTGTGATGGGAAAAGCAGGCTATGACTTCCCAGAGAAAAGGATGAGTTTGGGTGCGTGCCAGGTACTGCTGCCATCTCCCCCTGCCCGCCCTGCTCCCAGCTCCCTTCCAGGCCTGCCAGGCATCCCACTGCCAAGAAGGAGCCTGCACACCGACTCACATTTTCCCATGTGTTTCAATTTGTCTCGGAATAAGGCATCGTCAGACACGGCACTGCCGGCCTCGCTGGTTCCAGAGGGAGCTGCGTCACCTGGAAGGCAAACATCTGGTCACCAGGAGTGCGTGCGTGGCCGGGGGGGCTGGGGACAAAGCACTGCCATGACCCAGTTCCAGCAGCAGCGAAGGGCAGCCCTGCCACGAGCAGAGCTGGGAGAGAGTGGATGGGATGAGGGCACAGGCATGTGGGGCTGGCTCCGGATGGGGACCCTCTGTGGACACAACCCCTGGGACTGAGGTGCAGAGATGTGGGCCTGCAGCACACTGTCACCACAAGCCAGGATATGGGGTGAGCAGTGGCTCAGTCCCAGCACCAGCAGCTCACTCTGTGCTGCTCCAGGGTCAGCAGCCTCAGATTCCCCAGGCTCTGACTGCGCTCTGGGTATTGGATCGTGCTACACAGGACTCCGGATCAGGGGCAAGCCCAGCTTGGCCAGAGGGACCAGACCCCCAAGGGCCACATCCCCGTGCCCCTTCCCCAGGCCCGTGTGCCCAGCTGGAGCCCTGCCCGGCTGCCCAGCCGCCGCGACTCGCCCGACCCCGCGCGGGGCCATCGACAGACACCAGCTCTAATTCTGACTCTGGGCAGCTGCTCCGCTCCCGAGGTTAATCAGGATTACCCGGGAACAGTCATTATGCCTCCCAGGCACAATCCTCTGCTCCAGCCCAGGCACGGCAGGGCAGGGATGGACGAGGCAGGATGCAGGAGCACCTCCACGTGGGGAGGGCAGGAGCATCCATCCCCATCACCCACACAGCTCCTCTCCCATGCTGGGGGGGCAGCAGGGAGGGATCAGCCAGTTTCCTCCCTCCAGAGGCACTCTGGAGGCAGCTGGGCAGAGGGATGGGAACACACGGGCTGTGGGGRGATCCTGCTGCAGAGAGACAATGCTCATGTGTGTCTTGGAAGTTACCTGATAATATGGAGGAGAAACCAAAGTCGTTGCTGACAGCAACGCTGCTCGACTTGGATTTTTTTGACTCATATTTCAATCGATCTGAAAAACAAAAAGCGCAGTGCCCGCTCGATCAGACCCTCGAGGCAGAGCACATGGCTCTGCTCCCCTCTCCCCTCACAGCCCCGTGGCTGCCGAGGGACAAGCTGGTGGCAAGGGAGCTGGGGCTTTGCTTCAGCTCGGCTTCACCACAAGCAGCTCRGTGGAGCCCGCAGCAGCAGAGGAACTGCCTGCCCACCACAAGCACACGACAGCACACCCGTGGTTTTCCTGCCACCTGCAGGGAAGGGGCTGCCAGGAGCCTGCAAACCACCAGCGAGACCTCTGAGGGAGCCAGGCCCTCAGCCAGGGGGCTCAGAAAGAAGGAAGGGCAACTCTGTGCTCAGTGGCCGTAAAACCACCCACACCCTCAAGCCCTSCCCCTGGCACTGGATGAGCAGCCAGCTCTCCGGGAAGGAGTGTGGTGACATGGTAGGAGCAATCATGGCAAAACTGCTCTCCAGCTCAGGCCTGCCAGCACCTGGGGAGGAWGCACAGCTGGGGAGGGCTCGGAGGGCATTTCCAAAGCTCTTTGCTATGGATTCTGCTGGGCTCTGCCAGAGACACTGCAGAGAAGTGGGCAGGGGGAAGAGAGCAGGAGTCCAGGGAGCAGCCCGCCAGTGTGGGCAGCTCGGACCACCCGCCCCCAGCCTGGGCACACCCTGCACTGGCTCTGCTTTGGCACAAGCCCTGATCCCATGGGCAGGGCACTGCTGCCAGCACCCAGTGTCACAGCAGGGCACACACCCAAAAAGCAGAAGTTTCCGAAGGCACTTTTCACCTCTCTCCAGGGCGAGGAGGAAATCCCGGTTCCTCTGGAGCTCCTTCATGAACTCTTCGTTCTGCAGGAAGAGCGCGATCCGCTCGTCCTCCAGGTACTGCTTCCAGCGCCGCTCCTGCTCCAGGGAGCCCTGGCCCCGCGGGAYGAGCCCCCGTGGCAGGGGCTGCCGGCAGCCGTGGGAGCCCTGGGGGAGGCAAACAGGGCATGGAGTGGGCGGTGGTCTWAGAGGATCCCTGCAGCAGCACCTCGGGCTGAGCTTGGCCTTTTGCCCCCGTTACACCACAGCTCTTTAAACCGTGGGGCTGTGCCACGACAGAAGCTGGCGTGGAGGTAAGAGAAGGGTCTCAGCCAGCATCATTTATCTCCCATCTCCAAAGAGCAGAGTGTGCAGTGTCCTGCTGACAAACGTCCCTGCACGAGGCTCGTCACGCCTCGCACCTGGGGAGCAGCACGGCCGCGCTGCACGCAGCCTCATCCCTGCCTACAATATTTATCTGATTTGTAGCTGCTCCCAGAGAGCCATAAAAAGCAAAAGCACACAATTACCGGGAAAAGAAAAGGGCAGCTGCTCCTCTCCTCCTCCTGAGCCCAAATGAATTGGCACACTCCTATTCCCAGAAAGGTAATAGAGCCCATGAAGCTCAACTTGCAGGGCAATCATTCATGAAAACGTGGCARGCTGCCTTTGGAGCCGAAAAGGGAGGGAGGAGCAGGGTGCCTGCAGCCCCTCACCGTGCCAGGAGGGCATTGACCCTATTTAGGGGTTCCTGTATTAGCAAAGGGCTGAGGGATGCCCTGGATTGTGGCTTGCCTGGAGCTGAGCTGGATGCCCAGCATGTGTTGGGGCTGCTTGTTCCCTACGGGGTGCTGCCCATTGCCTGCCCTGCTGCAAGCACCCAGACCTTGTGGCTTCAAAACCACCATGGAGCACACATGGACTCTGATTTCCCAGGGGTAAATCCTAGGTTTCTCACTCAAGTTCCACTGCAGCAGCCCTCGAGTGTCCTGGCAGTGTTGCTCTTCTTTGGAGTGTTAGTGKTCCTGCTGCTCCTCACCAGGGCAGCAGGTAAGATTTTCAAATAATTGAAAATATTAGGTGCTTATGGCAAGTGGCATTTCTGGCACTAATCACTGGGATAATGACAGGAAAAAAATCAAAGCCTCTCTGAAAGATCTTTCACACCTTGCCCACTTCAGTCTTGCCTTGAACAAGACATGTTCCAAGACTTTCAGTTTAGTCTGCACCTGGTACCCAGATGCTTCCAGAGTGCTGCTGCTGCAAGCTGAGGACTGGGATCGGTGCTCCATGCCCACCACGGAGCCAGGGTGCAGGCTGGAGGGGGTGGTGGCCAAGCCTCACCTGTGTGCCGGCCGTCTGCTGGGGCAGGATGCGCAGGAAGTCCTCGGGGAGGTTGCCCAGGAGCGGGGGRTTCCAGTTCCTGTAGTGCCCCGGCGCTGCGGTGCTGCCAGGGCCTGGCACGTCCGTCCTGTAGGGTGAGCACAGACAGCTCCTTTGGCGAGGGAGAAASCCACCAACACCTGCCATGGCAGGGGGCACAGGGCCTGGCACAGCACTGCCTGGCTCCRCCAGGCTCCTGGGGATCAGGAAACCCCAGCACATGCCCAAACCTGTGGTGTTAATGTCAGCTCTGGAGAGTGAAAGGCTTTCCTAGCGCATTTGGAATTTTTGGGAGCTGCATTTCAAGCCTTGCCCTGCAATTTTGCAGGCTGGGTTTTCCTTCTCCTCTCTGTTTCACTCAGACTCCTAAAAACCAGCCCAGTGGAGCCCCAGCACTGCAGGGATTTGTGTGTGAAGCCGATGAACGTCTCTCAGCAGACATCACACCCAGCCTGCACAGGGCTGGCACAGAGGTGGTCAAGGCTCACACTTGCTGTCCCACAGCCCCACACCTACAGCCACAGCGGTGCTGCCAGGGGACAAGTGACAGCCGGCCGAGGTGTGCGGTGTGGAGCCGGCACAGGGCCTGGCTGCCCAGCACCTGGTGTTTTCCAGCAGAGRCGAGCACTCCCCGCCCCCGGGAGTTGATTTTTGCCATTCCACACGCTGCCGGAGCGGCTTTCTGGCCCCTCAGCTGTTCGTGTTTTAGGCCCTCACAGGGATTTTTGAGCCAGCTGTGAGCTTCATTCATCTCCCTTGGCTTTGTCTCACTCGACCCTATAACGAACTGGGGCCAGGCGCCCATGCCAGGGACAGCTGACGGCAGCCTGACCCCCGTGTGCTGCACAGGGTGCCCCAGGAGCAGGAGCTGTGTGGGGCTGGGGCTCACCTGGGCAGGGAGCGGGCTGGGGCTCACCTGGGTGGGGGGGTGGGCTGGGGCTCACCTGGGCGGGGGGGTGGGCGGCGCGCGGGGGTAGCGGCTGCCCAGGGCCTGGCTCTCGTAGGCGGGAGGGGAGTACACGGGAGGGGGCTCCTCGTCCGAGCTGTCCGGCTCCAGGGTCCGCTCCAAGATCTGCAGGGTGAGAGGATGGGGTGAGGGCAGGACAGGGAAATGCTCCSCAGTGAGCCAGGGCGCCACGTGCAGCAGCAGAGCAGGGACGGCACGGGCTGAACGCCGCTGCGGGAAGGATGGGGCAACCTCCTGGCACTGCACCTGGGGGGGGTTTTGGTGGAGTTCGGAGGTGCGGCTTTCAAGGGAAGAGGGTGGGTGAGCCTGCACACAGTCCTCTGACAGCAGCAGAGGATGAGACTGAGGCGCCTGCCCACGATGATGCAGCCGTGGAAGCCAGAGCCCAGCAGGGGTGCCCCACGCGGGTTACCTCGGGGGGGATGCTGTCCTCCGAGTCCGAGCTGTCGTCACAGCCGCTGCCGTCCAGGTTCATCTGCAGGAGCTGGTCGATGGTGGCGTCCACGGCGCCGTTGTTGGCTCTCAAGACACACTCGATGATGTCGTAGTCCATGCTGGGGAACATGGTCTTGAAGTCCTCCATGGCCTGGTTGAACTCCAGCCGTCGCACCTGCCTGGCGGGGCGGCTGTTGTTGAGCTCCTGCGCGGAGGAGCCRCCGCGGGAGCCGCCGTTGCTGCTGCTCCGGCGGAAGAGGCTCGTCATGGCGGGGCGGCTGCGGGGGCTCGGCGCCCGCGGTCCCGGCTGTGCCCGCGCCCCTCTTCACGGGGGGCTGCCCCGGCTGCCGGCCGGGACCATGGGTGGGCGGCGGGGGTCCCGCTCCCCGCGGCCGGCGGCTCCGCGCGTCAGCCCCCGGCACACGGCTGCATCCTCCCACCTGCGGAGGGGACACGGGACAAAGTCACCCACGGGACAGCACGCGGAGCCTCCCCTGTCTCAACAGGGGACGTTCAGTTCCATTCCACCCATCCCACCGTGTCCTCGTGGGACGGTGCCATCCCTGCAGCGGGCCCGGCACGCTACAGTGTGGATGTGCCGTGCCTGGAGCTGTACAAACAAAATGCAAGGCAAGAAAAATGACATTACTTCCACTCCTGAGGGCTGCCCAGATTTAATGTTTCCAGGTTTGACATGTATTTATAAACACAGTAAAATCACTCTTTAAAATAAAACATGGAGTCGGCTCAGAGAGTGTCAGAGCAGGGGGCTAAAATGCTCTGCAGCACGGCAAATCGACCCTTTGGAAAAGCCACCAAATCCAAGATTAACATTCACTTTAAAACCATAAACAGATTATACAGCTACTGCTTCTCGTTTGAAAATGCAGGGCCGAATTCAGTTCTGGATTAACTCCCCTGTTGAAACAGAATTACCCCAGGAACACTTTTGATCCATAATATCATTTTCAAAGGCTTTTTCCTAAGCGGCAGGCAGAGAGTTCAGGATAACTGTCCCTAAATGGTATTTAATGCAGAAGAACGTGCCAAGCACATTTCTTAGCAAAATGGTATAATCAGATTCCAAGCCATTAAGAGGAGCAGTCACCTCTGAAGGTCACCCGGGCTCTCCCCTGCCCAGCGAGGCCGTGTGTGACAGCCATGTCCCCACTGCTCGGCCCCTGTGCCAGCTCACAGCCCTGAGCTGCTCCCAGGAGTTTCCAGGGGCTTCCAGAGGCTTCTGAGAGCAAAACGCACTTGCAAAATGTGGGGAACTCAGTAGGAACTCAGGAGAAGGTTCACTTTTGCCACACCGCTTAACCCCCACCTTCGTCCCCAGGGACAGCGCTGCTCTGGCTCCGTACCCAAGGAATCACGGGGATGATTCCTGTTCTAGGCATGCTCTGCTCTCCTTCCCTGGCTTTTTTGTAATCCTGGAAGTATTTGCATTTGGATGCACCACAACAGCAGCCCCATGCAAACACCAGCACCAGCACCTGATCAGTCACTGCTGAGGGTCCTTGGGCTGAGCACGGTGCCAGGGGCCATCCAGTGCCACCTTCCCACAGCATTTGCTCCCACACAGGACAGGACCCATGGAAACGCAGCAGGACATTCACTGCCGGGCACGAGGGGCTATTTCCAAGCAGCACCAGGAGCCCCCAGCTCGCTCCTGCTCACTAATAATATCCATTTAACTGGTCCCTCAGCCAGGAACTGTCTCCATCCCGCAGTCACTCTCGGTCCCCGGGTCTGTTCCAGGCATGGAGCAGCACTGTGTGAGTGGAGCAGGAACAATTCCGACAGCTCTGCCCGGCTCTGTTCACTGAGGACAAATAAATCCGCTGGAGTCAATTAATAAAACACTGCTGCTCGGTTCCTCCTCCGCTCCCCTGACTCATTCCCAGCGAAGAGCCRGCATTGTTCACACCTCTGGAATTATACTTTAATTGCAATATTGCATGGCTGGTTTAGTCACGTATTAAATTGAGTTGTAACACATTCACAGGGTACATACCTCCTTACCAGATTTGGCTACTCCAAGAGGATGGGGAAAGAGCCTGGACACCCACGGGAACACAGCTTTTACGGGATACACTGCAAACACACAATCCACGTATGGAGGCGAGAGTTTCGGTGGAGAACCATTGGCTCAGCAATGCTGTGCCAGCCCATAAACCTCAAACAGCAAAATCAGCCCCCAAAATCGGACTGGAAATTCCCAGATCTGTATAAAGTAACAACAGCACCTGTGACTGGGGGATCTTTTTCTCGCAGCATTTGACCTGTGCGTGTGTATTTAAAGTCTCTGCTGTAAGCATGAAGGCCACGGCTGTGCCAGGCACCAGCATCCCCCTGCCACCCCTCTGGGCTCCTGACAYCAACACCTGCGCTCTGGTGGTGCTGCCAACAGCAGCTCTGGGGAGGTGTTAAGTCAGGGACAACTCCCTGGAAGTGCTGGATAGCGTGACTGAGCACAGACCGTGTTGAGCCAGGGAAAGCTTCTGGTCAGAAGATGAACAAAATTAGGGATGGGGACAAGATATTTATACACCAAAAAGGCTCTGCTGCACATCTGGCTTCAAACAGTCCCAAGRGAATGTGTTGGGACCTTCCCAGGCCTCAGATACACCCTGGTGACTTGGGGCTCACAGGGGCTGCTGTGAAGGTGCATCCAGTGCCCCAGCACGGGCCAGGGCGGCTCCACGTGCCCTGAAGGCTTTTAAACCCATCTTTTAAAGTCCTGCTGCTAATCCACAGAAATGCAAATCACTACACCAGAGTGAGTTAAAATCCAGGGAAAAGCAAAGTCTCCCCATTGGCAGGAGCTGATTTAAAAGATCAACAGGTAGTTATATTCCGAGATTCCTACGTGTGCAGCAGCGTGTTCAGGTGAGCAGTGGGGAGGGCAGAGGAGCCCAGCTGGCAGCTGGGGAAGGGGCTCAGCACGTTCCAGGCCCTTATTTCTGTGATGTCAGTGAGGGGCTGGGAAGATGCCAGGAAAAGCAAAATCCTTTGGATTTCCCAAAAAGGAAAGAAGTTGGTGTCTGACTGCAGCCCACATGCGGGCACAGGCACACTYAGGGCACGGGCTGAGTTCCTCTTCCCCTCGTGCCCCCTTTTGCAGAATGAGGCTGTGATGACTCGTTTAGCTGCTACCTGATCAACTTTCTTCCTGCCTAACAACAGCTCCCATCCTGTTYTCCCACAGAAAGGACCCTGAATGCTGTTATTCATTCACCAAAACCAGGCACAGGCATAATCCTTCGCCCTTCTGCTGCGCCCATCACAGGAGGAGCTTAAAGGCTTTGCAAGCTCCTGGTGCACGTGTCCCCATCCCACGGGTCACAGCGAGCAGCCAGTCAGCAGCAGGGACACTSGTGTGGCTGGCATTGCCCCCATGCCCCCACCAGCCCTGGTAGCACAGGGTAAATCCTCCTGTCCTGGCAGTGCCTGGTCCTGGCTCACCACAGCTGAGCCACCTCCACATCCCGCAGTGGTGGCTGTCCTGGCACTGGCCTGAGCCACAGAGGGCAGGGGCCAGGCACAGAGCCAGCACCAGGTAAGGAAGGACTGCCATGATGCCACATCCACACCAGCTTTTATCCAAGTGCCTCCAAGCTCCGGCACTGAAAATGCCCACATGGATTTTGGTGTCACTGCGCAGCCAGGACAGCACAGGACACTCTCCCACTCACCTCCACGACTGCTGTCTCACTGCACGCTGTGCTCAGGCACTGGCACACCTTTGGCTGCAGCTCCTGCCTTTAGCTCACCACCTAAAACCACAAAATACGACCAAACACAAGCTCGCCTTGGGGGGTGGTTCCTCCCTGCCAGCCCAGGGGTTCACCCTGCTCTTCTCCCACCCAAGCTGCCAACGACTTGCACAACTCAGATCTGCCCTCACCAGAGCCAAGAATGAGACCAGAGCCAGGAGAAAGCCTCAGTCAGGCTCCYGGGGAGGGATAATGCTCTCAGCCTGGGGGTCACATCCTCCCGTGCCCCCGGCACCCTGCCTGGGCACGGCTGGTCCCACCCAGTCCCGGCACTCGGTACCTCCCAGAAATGGGCTTTTCCCGGGAGGGACGGCCCGAGGGGAAGCTCTGGGAGCAGGCAGTGTGAAGCGGGGGCTGCCGGCCGTCAGCCGCCCGGGAAGAGCAGCTGGATAATCCCGGGGGTCGGTCACACCRTGATGTCGTGCTGGAAGCAGCAGTTGCTCGGCTCTGCGAGGAACACAGCCCGACCGGAGGAGCCGGCAGCTGGAAAGGCACTGGGACTGATCGCTCGCAGCACTCTCCGCTCAGGGAAGAGCCTTGGCACCAAGTGCAAACGAGAATATTCCCTTCCCCAGCGTCTGCTGCGGCTCAGACAGCAGATGGGACTGCTCAAACACTGCCCAGCCCCTTCTCCCCTGCTATTGCCACGCTATGTTTGTACATCACCCCTGAAAACACGCTGGAGTCGTGACCCCTGTTCACAGCCAGGATGGGGTGATGCCACCGAGTGCTRGGTCCCCCCAGCCCCGCACTCCCCGACCCCCAGGGCACCCATCCCGTGGTGGCTGCGAGCCCAGGCCTGTGGTGCCTCGGCCAGGGATGCAGAGCAGACGTGCAGAAGCATTTCCATGCACAGGATTATTTGGATACAAGGGTTGACAGGCCCCCCTGGTTCCTGGAGGGAAGACTCTTGGAGGAAGTCTCAAAACCAGGGATGTTAAACCAGAAATAATGGCTCTGGCCAGAGCAGATGTGCTGAGCTCTGCTGCAGCCAGGCCCCTGCAAAGGAATTGCTCAATGTGGGAACAAGAAGCCTGGGAACGTGACTGCTCAGCAGCTGCAGGTGTGACTATAATAGGACTGAAATTTGGATGAAAAGTAAATGATCAGGAAGAGAAATTATACTATTCTCTACCAGCAAACATGCCAAGGATGTGCAGGATGCAACCCTGCCAGTCTCTCCTAAATCCCCTTGTCACCTTCCTCTCTGCCTCAGGGGATGCTGTGCACCCCTCCTGGGCCCTCAGCCTGGGAAAATTGCTCAGGAGCAAATCCTTTTTCATGGAAACAAATAAGCACCTGAGGATCTCCTTTAATACTTGTTCTACCGTGTATTAAAATGGCTGGGTTTAAGCCCTTTTCAAAAGCAAAAGCAATCAGGGAGGCGAGCACAAGTAAGCCCTGCTTGGGAACCTGTGCAGCACGTACCTCTCTGCAACAGGAAATTCCTCTCTTGGCTCTGAGAGCAGAAGAGACAGGAGAGCCCTGGAAAGATCCCAATCCTGACACTGGGCACTGTCAGTGTTACTGCCCAGGTGCTCTCACCTGATAGCTTTACGGGGGAGCCCATGGCCACTCCAGCACTCTGAACACTCAATATCCACGTTTCAGAGATGCGGTGGCTGCTGCTGCCTCGGGGCACCCACTGCTCTCCCATCATGGCCAGCCATGCTGTCCTCCCGGACAGATTTATGGGAGCCCTTTGTGAGCCGAGCAGATGTCAGCCCTCCACAGCACCCAGCTGGCTCCTAAACCAACGACACCCCGATAAAATCCGGGGGGGACACACTAGGCTGGGACAGGAGAGCCAGGCAGGGCTACACCGAGGACCCCTCACCCCCCAGAGCAGCACCCGGCGCACCCACCTTCCCCCGCCGATGCCGGGATGCAGCGGGATCCACAGGGCTGCCAGGGGATCCTGGTGCCCCCAGCCCTCTCTGCCAATCGAGGCAGAGCCACCCCCTGCCCTTGGGCATTGTGCAGCGCTAATCCCCGGCATTCACACGTTTTCCAAGGCAGGACCGCAGCCCCCGCCCCAAACTAAGCCCACATTAATGAGGTAGCACTACATCCTCATCCAAAAGTCGCCTGCCTTGCGAGGCCGCCTTGCACTGGTTTCATTGAAGGTAATTTGATCTTGGTAGGACGACATTCCTAAAATAGTTGAGGGAATTCAAACATGAAATAAGGTTTCCAGGAAGGGATTAAAAAAAAATAGGTCAAGCAAGTGTGAGCGATTAAAGTGACCCGGCATCCCTTTGTACGGTTTAACTGAGACTCTGTTCAACTCTATCTTGCATCGACGTGTAATAAATTAGATCCAAGAGGTTGCCCAAAGCAGAGAGGCCGATATAAGATTATTCCAGGAGGTGGCTGGTGTCGGTGACCTTTCCTCCTCCGGCTTTCACCGCCGACATCAAACACACACGGCCCGGCTGAAGGATCAGCTCAGAGCTTTGGAGCGGCGCACACGACCGCGGCACGGCCGGGGGCCAGCGCTGCCTCCGTCCCACGGGACAGCCCCGTGCCCATCCCAAACTCCCTGCCTCAGTTTACCCATCCCAAGGCTGGCAGGAGGGAAGCCCAGGCACCCCTGTGCCTGCCAGCATCCCCCCGGCGCCGGCCGCAGCCGCCACGCAAAGCCCTYGCGCCATATGTCACACAAACCCATCTTTAACTGCTTATCCCTCTTCTCCCTTTGTGCTCCCAGCTCGGCACAAAAGCGCTGGGAAGCAGCTGGRAGTGAAAGAAAATAAAAATTCCTGTGGAGACAAAGGTGTGTGTGGCATTCCCTGGGGGAACTGGGGGACTGGGCTCAGGGCAGAGCATGTGGAGGAGTCGCTGCCGAGCAATTTTGGGTTAGATTTGGGCAGTGAGCGATAAAGGGGAGTGGGGAAAAATGAACCCAAGCTGGGGACAGAGCCAACCCTGCTCCCTGGATAATTAGTGTGGCTGATTCCAATTGCTAATTTGCCATTATAGGTCAAGGGTCACAGAAATTAAAGGATGCGAGGGAAAAAGGGCAGAAAGAGCTTGAGTAGAGGCAGTCCCTTTCCAGCTCTTTGCATAGCAGGAATGTAYTGGAATGGACTGGGATTAGACTGGGCTGACCCTGCCYCAGGYTGGTGCAGAGCATCTCTGCAGGATTTGGCCCTGGGCGTCCCACAAAGGCAGGGACAGGCAGTGCAGAGCAGGCCCAGCCTCCAGCATCTCTGGTGGCTGCTCTCCTGCCGTCAGGGTTTAAGGGCCGCCGCTCACTGTGCAAAGGAAAAATCCCGTATTGATTCACCCGAAGCTCTGGAGCACAGACCGCGCGAGTTTCTATGGAAACAAAATTAGTGGAGTAAAACTCTCGCTGCCGGCACACGGTGAATTATTCACCAGGACAGGCCCCTGGCCAGAGGGGCTGCTGATTTAAAGATTTAAAGGTGATCACAGAGTGACTGCTGTGATCCCAGTTCCCTCGGGGACCAAACCACAGCCAGGGAGGACGAAAGGCCCTGGGTTTCCACACCACGTGCATGGTGAGACCCACCTGGGATGTGGCAAGGTCCCGCACCTCCACCACCACTGCAGCCCCGGGGATCCACAGGGAGAGGACAAGGGCTTCCCCCCTCGCTTCGCGCACTCCCAGCCCCTTGCACCACAGCACAGCAGTAACACATGGCACAAAGTGTCACCGCCTGATGTCCACCTGCCATGCACCGGCCACCCCATGGTCACCCATCCCTGGCACCCAGGATGAGCCTGTGAGGGCAGGACCGGCTGCAGCCCCGCTCATCCCRCAGCACCTCCCAGCACCGCGCTCASCGCTGCGAGCCAAGACCCGGGGAAGAAAGGCACTAATTAAGTCACAAACAGAGGAGTTTTTCTTTATGAGTCACTAAGCCATATGGCTGATGCAAGCTATCCCGGGAAAGTGCCGAGCCAACAATCCGGGCGCTGCCGTACCCTCGTTGTCCTGGGACACRGCGTCACACTGTAATTGCGCCGGGCTTTTGTCCTCCCTCGTGCCGGGTGACATTGCTCAGCAGAGGAGAACCTGCTTGAAAGGCTACACCTCACCAGGGACAGGTATTTAATTCAGGCCCTACATCAGGCCCCTCCTGCCAACCAGCACAGGCTGCTCCATCCCGGCACGACCCGGATCGCGGGGCGGAGAAAAGCCCTGAAAGGCGGAATGTTGAGTTTGCTCCGCTCCTTCTGCTCCATCACAGCACATCACAGATCTACACAGAAATTACACGGGACACTAACCTGGATTTGAAGCCAAGCCAAGGCTCAGAGAAGCTCTCAGTCACCTCAGCAGCAGAGTCACTGTTGTGCCAGCACAGCCCTGATCTGGGTGGCAAAGGGACCCAGACCCACAGTGGTGGCTCTGCTCGTTGCCCCCTTTGCCACCAGCCACGTGCTGGGCTCAGCCACCACAACGGGCCACGTTCCTCAAAATTCCACCTTGCTTCTCTTTCATTATTTTTAAGTTTGCATAATTAATTCAGGTACACCCCATCACTGTCCCAGCCCAGTTGATTTGCACTGGCCTGATCRTGGCAATCACCAGCCAGGGAGGTTAAAAGCCACCAGGATTTTAGAAGCAGCAGTTTAGGCTCCAGTTTAGTTTGGATTCTTTGGGAATCCAAAGACTGTCCCCCATGCCCACCACTGCCTTACAGCCCCATGTGCTCCCAGTGATCCATCTCCACCACCAGAGCTCCAGCCACTGTTTTCTCCATTTTCTGGAGATGATCTCCCTATTTTCCCCCTGCTCAGCCCTGATTTCCTACGCCAAGGACAGTGGCCAGGCTCCATCCCGGAGTGTTTGTGTGCCCATCTGCGTGTGCCTTCCCTGGGGAAGTGAGAGCGAGGGCAGGAATCGACCAGCTGTCAGGCAGAAGGAAGAAATACCACTTCCAGGAGTCAGAGCTCATTTCCCAGCAATAAAAGCAGGCTGGGGCTGGAGAAAAGTACCACTAATGGGGATGCACATCCCACACCACTCCAGCCGCCGATAGGAAAGTACCCAGGGGCTGTAGCTTGGAAAAATAAAAGCCATCAACAAGGCTTGGTTTTAAGCAGCACAGCTGTAGATTAGGCTCAGATCAGGGCATAAAGGATCTGCCATTCCCCACTCGGATTATTGCTGTGGATGATGCCCTCCACGTGCCAACCTCGGCTCCCAGCTCCGAGTTACAGCTCCTCCAGCAGATGGAAAAGAAAACCTTACTGCTTCCTTCCAGGGAGGAGAATCATTCAGATCAGCATCTGCCCTTACCTGCTCCACTGTCCTTCCTCCTCAGCCCCATTATCCCCACTCCACCCACACACACTCCTCYGGGGACCCGAGGAAGAGCCAGTCTCCAGTGCTCATAAATGCCACCTAGAAAGGAACACCTGAAGAGTTTGTGCTTCCTGGAGTTATTTGTTTGTGGATTTTATCACCTTTCCCATCTATTCTTGGTGTGCTTTGGTGAGAACGGTCCTCACTGCAGAGTGGGCAGCCTGCTTTCCCTCTGCCTGAGCAGGGGGTGTGAGAAAGACAGTTCCACCTCTCCAAAACAAGCCCCGAAGATCCAGGCAGACCCCAGTGACCAGGACATGCCTGGGCCCAGCCAGGGGACAGTTCCTGCAAGGCAGTTACTCTGGGTTTTAAGACACACTTGTTTGTTTGTTTGTCGCTGGGCAACAGAGAGGATGGAAAAAATATCAATGTCATATTGTCACCTATGAGTCACCACTCAGCACGGGTCGAGATGCCCCATCCTCCCGCCACCGAGCACCGGAAAAGAGCCCCAGGCACCCCAAAAGCAGCTCACTCCAGCTCTCCCTGCCTGTCTGGCCCTCCCCACAGATGGGGACTCCAGTGGCCTGGGCACATCAGCGGCCTGGGGACATCGGTGGCCTGGGGACAACTTTCCAAGCCCTGGAAGGCGAGGCAGGAATTTGCATTCCTATTTGCATTTCCTAATTGCGCCTGCGGGTTTCCTGGGGCAGCGGCTGGCTCTGGTTTCCATGGCAGGTTTTGTGCAGACCTGGAGAACCGAGGGAGGCACAAAGGGGCCACAATGGACCTGCCACTCACCCGCATCAAAGGCGGCCGGCGGGGCGGGCCGGGGGCACCGCGGACGGGACACCGCAGCCTGTCCCCCCCGGCACCGCCAGCACCGGGGGAGCCCGGGGCAGGGGGAGAGGGGGGCTGGAGGCCGACGCTGCGGGACAGCCGCGGTTCCAGCGGTGGGGACACGCCACCGGGGAGGCTGCTCGGCGGAGGAGCCGAGTCGCAGCCGCTGTCGCCCAGAGGCTGCAGCCGCTCCGCGCCCGTCGGAAGTGGTGCAAGAGCTGGACCCAGATGTTCCCCCTGTTCTCATTTCCTGTTATTTTCAGCCAACTTTCCACCCAGCTGGGTGGGTTGCTTTCTCCTTCCAGCTTCCCTCTCCATTCAGGGACCGTCTCGCTCGCTGCTGTGCCCATCCAGCTCCCGTGCTGACCCCAGGGAACCGGCAGAACAGCCACAACCGCGACCTGGGAAAACCTGGTCCCCACACCACTGCTGCGAGCCCAGTGCCACCGAGCAGAGGTGAGGCTCCAACCAACGTTCCTGCACCACCCTGGCCATGGTGACAGAGACGCTGCCGCCCCGGCCACGCCACACGAGAGGGACCCATCTCTGCCTCGCACACCTGTGAGGGGCTCTGTGCTATTATTGCAAGCTTTTTTCTTATYTTAAAGTTATCAGTTATCATCATCATTAACTTGTGCTGCCCCAAAGCCTYGCAGCTCTGACCACGAGCACCCCACAGGCACCCACAGGGTTACAGCAGCAGCCCACTCCCCACAGGTCCCACCCCGGGATTTTACCCTCACAGCACAGATCCTGGGCATGGATGACCCTGCGGATCCCCTCCTGGCTATCCCACGCTGAATGCCAGCATCCGGAGAATCCCCCGTTATCTGTGCCCCTGCAGGGGGTGTTGGTGCAGGCAGATAAGCACCGAGCACTCACTATCGTGCTGCTGCTCCCCGGGGCTCAGGGAACCACAGCACCGGCACCACGGCAAAGCCACTCACCCACGCCACCGACCCTGGGGCGGAGGGTCAGGTGTCGCTGTCTTTTGTTCGGGCTTTTTTTTTCATTTGAAAGCTCTTTTTAAATAAAATGCTGGAAAAGTCAAAGCTTTCCTGGTAACTTAGTGGCGGGGAAGAGGATGGGCACTTTTGACAGAAATACTTTCGGCTATCAGAGGCTCCGGCACCGGGAATGGGCTGCGGACAGCCAGGGATTGGTGCACAAGGCTCTGCCAGCATCAGGCACATCCTCACCACGGGGTGGTTGGATAAGGATGGTGGGAAAGGCCACAGGTGCACAACGACAGGGAGGCGATGGCAGGGTCTCCTCTGCCATGAGGACCACCAAGAGCTTCCCAGTACCCCCACTGCTGGCACCAGCATTGCCGGCGCCGGCYGATCTCCGCTCCCACAGGGCTCCCTTGGGGTCTCATTGCCCCGGGGCCGCGCTCCCACCAAGCGCTTCCACAGGAAAACCTCTGTGAAAACCACAAAAAGCTTCTCAGTAGAGCAGATGCCGCTTCAGCCTGTGTTGTTAAGAGATGGAGGAGGAGGAGGATGTGAGGAAAGCCACAGCTTCCTCAGCCGCGGCGCAGCCCCGCCAGCAAAGCCCCAGTGGCAGCCTCAGGGGTCAGCCCAGGATGGTGGTTCTCCCGTGGAAATCCTTACGGCTCCGGCCCCCGTGTTTGTTGTCAGTGGTAGCAGCAGGAGGAGGTGTGAGGAGGAGGTGCGACTCCACTGGTTTTTAAGAAAATAATAAAAAAAGAGCCTTTCCAACCCGCCTGAGAGACAGACGGTGCAGGAGAGCACTGCTTTGAGCGGTGACTTGCACTTGACTCCTTCTCCATTGCTGCCTGCCCACAACCCACTGGCAGCAATTTCGGCGCTGGAYGGGAACCCCAGGTGAGGATCAGCCTGGCAGGATGGTGCCCTCCATCCTTATGGAGCATGTGAGATGTGGCTGAGCTGGGCACCCGGCCAGGGGCTCACAAATGACCCTGGAGGTGACCACCACCGCTGTGGCACACCAGGACCCCGCCGACGCCTGCACCAAGCCATGCCCCACCCGGCAGGGACGGCGGAGATGTCGCGCTGTGAGGGGTGTTGCTCCATGAGCGCGGCGCAGGGAACGGGGACGATGTCCAGCAGGAGGAAGCCAACAAACCCAAACCCCAGCACASGGAGGGGTCACGCTCGGGGACCAGCGATGCTCCGGGGCTGAGCGGGACGCGGGTCCTGCTCCASGAGGCCCCGGCCGGGCCCCACGCGGGGACGGGACCCTTCTCCCCACGCCGGGCCGGTGGGCTCGGCCACCCCCGACGCCCCGCGGGCTCCGCACGCGGGACCCTCCCGAGCCGGCGGGCGCGGGGCCCCGCGCAGGCCCGCGGCGGAGCCGAGCGGCCGGAGCAGCGGCGGGGCCGGGCCGGGGCTGCGGCCCCCAGCGCTCGGCTCCGGCTGCCGAGGGGCGGCCGGGTGGCCGCAACAGGCGCGGCCCCGGGCCCGGCCCCGCCGCCGCCGCTCCGCCCGGGCCCCGGTGGAGGCCGAGCCCGCGGCGCCCCCGCTCCCCCCCAGCCCCGGCGGGGCCCGCGCGGCCCCGGGCCCGACCCGCGCGGGCTGAGCGGCACAGCCCGCCCCGGCCCGGCCCCGGCCCGGCTCGGCCCGGCTCGGCCCGGCCCGGCGCACAAAGAGCCCCGGCCCGCCCCCCCTTACCGGCGGTCGGCGCCGCGCTGCGGGGGCGGCGGCGGGCGGCTCCAGTCACGCCGGGAACCATGGAAAGCAGCCGGGACGGGAGACGTACGTGGCGGGCGGGCGGGGGCGGCCGTGCCCGGCAGCGGGGGGCGGCGCGGCGGGGCCGGGGCCGGGGCCGGGGCCGGGCCGGGCCGGGGGGGGGGGGGCGGGGGGGGCGGGGCCGAGCGGGGCCGCGCCGAGAGGCGGCGGGGGGGGGGGCCGCGCGGGGCCGGGTCCCCCCCGAGCCGGGGGTCTCTCCTTGGGGAGCGCGGAGCGCGATCCGGCTCGGCCAGGGGCACCGAGGGGCGGCACCGCCCGGTCCCCGCCGCCACCCGAGGTGAGACAGCCGTGCCGGGGGTCCTGGGAATCTCGGGGTCCCCCCGCTGTCCCCTCGCTGTCCCCAGGCTTCCCCAGCGCCTCCGGCCCTGGGGTCAACACCTCTGGCCCTGGGCAGCCTGGGGGCCAGTGTGTGATGGGAGCAGCATCCCGAGGTTGGATGGATGCATGGATGGATGGATGCATGCATGCATGCATGGATGGATGGATGGATGGATCCCAGCTCTCTAGGCTGCCTCTCAGCCTCCTCCACAGCTTTGGAGTGTCCCAGGCTCCTGGAGCTTGGATCTCCAGCCCTGTGGTAAGGACGGGGAGATACCACTGCCGCGCCATAGCTCAATATCGCAGACGGGTTTTAGCAGAGTGTCACTTGGAGCACAGACAGAAAACAGCCGTCCCCATATCCTGCTCCAGCTGACAGCCCAGGACGGGCAGTAATCTCCTCTTACAAATTACAGGAGCCCGTTTACACAGGGCAAGCACTTCCCATTCTGCAGAAACCAGAGCGAGACCACAAACAGCAGTGGGGCAGAGCCTCTGCTTCCCTCGTGGCTCTCGAAACTTTCCAGATGTGCTGCGGGAAGGACTCTGCACCTCTGTGCACCACGGCCTCCCACAGCACCCTGCCATGGCCAGCGAGACCGCTTAGGTGCACAGCTGTGGGTGCTGGAGCCTGAAAACACGGGTGGGATGGTCCARAGCTCTCCCAGGACAGCTCTCTGTGCTGAGATTTGTCCCACTCCATCGTTTCATCTGTGCCTGGCAGCTGAGCGATCCTGGGCAAAGGTCTGGAAGGCTCTGGCAGGGAACACAGAGATTGGTAGGAGTGGAAATATTGGAGGCAAACCTTCGGCTTTCAGCGCGTACGGAACATGTGCCACAACATTCTCTTCCCCAAGTTAGCACAGATCAGACTCTTCCGAGCCACAGCACCATGCAGTGACCTTTGGTGGTGCAATCTCCTCCTAATCCAGGCTTGTTTCAGGGAAAACAGGCAATTTTATATCCCTTTGAAATGGGTCTTAGCTGCTAACGATGCTAGGAAGTAAAAAGAAATGGGAATAGAAATACACGACTATGAAGAATTAAAATAGTGAATTTAATTCAGCCAATTCTAACAAAATTGGTAATTCCCTGAAAAACAAACCTTGCACAGAAAACACAGAACACAAATGGTTTAGTCTTGACAGCTGGTGAGAACAACTGGGTGAAAAGGTGAATGGAGTATTTCTGACTTCTCTGGAAAACAAAAGGTTCCACACATCCTGAAAATGCCCTATTTTTTACTAAATGGGTCGGTTTGGGAGGCAGTGATTGTAAATGCTCTGCCAGGAAAGCACAGATCTGTGCTCTAAAACAAGCAGTGACTGCAGATGCCAAATGTCTGGTTTTCAAAAAGCACTGATGCTTCTCTAAAGGAAAAGCTGGGACTTTTAGAAATCATAGAAACATGGAATGGTTTGGGCTGGAAGGGAACCTCAAAGCTCATCTCACTGCAACCCCCTGCCAAGAGCAGGGACACATTCCACTAGACTAGCCCAGAAACCTGAAGGACAACAAAAAAAAATGTATTATTATTTTTAGGAATCATAAGCCTGTCTTGCCCAGTGGTCCTGATTTGGGCTTCAGGGAGATGCAGAGTCCCTCGAAACGACGTGAGGCTGCGGCTGTCGCCAGGCATGTGGAGGGAGCTGGCTGGACAGCCTGGCTCAGCTCCTCTAGCACTGAAATACTCTTTCCAAACCAATACCAAAAAAGGTTTGTTTCTAGGTCAGGACCTCAGCACTCAATTTTAACCAGGGGCTGACAGTCCAATCTGAACACAGCTGTAAAATGGATTCACRGCAGAAGCTTTGGCATTCCTTTTGTAATTAGAAAACAGCCACTGAGCCGTGTGCCTTTAAAGGTGAAAGCTATTTTTGACATAAAAATTAGCACGTAGTTCCKCTGTCATCCCTCGGCTGCTGCACTGGGAGCTGTGAGGGACCATTCCAAAGATAAGCAAGAAGAGTAAACATGCTGAATTATACAAATATGTAGAAGGGGATCAGGTTTAATTTGTTTTATTCTCTGACAATTAGGAGGCAAAGAGATTTATTTTTACACTTTTTCTCCTAAAAAGCACTGGTTAAAAGGTCCACTTCAGCACTGAGACCTCAGGGGCATTTAAAAACTTGAAGTGCTTTTAATAGCTGCCTTTTGAAAATACTGTTAAATCTATTTTCAAGATGCATAAACTCAGCTACCAATGAAGCAGGGCAGGAGTTTTCAGAAGGGCCCAGCAGTGAGAAACTGTCGTTCATTTCTCAACAACTCAGCTCCTGTACAGGGACCCTGAGAGAAAAACCAGCACAGTGCCTGAACATCCCTTAAATCCCAATTTTCTCTCTTTGGTGGGAATCTAACCCCGACAGCCTTGAAAGTGAACCCCAGGCCGTTTTCAGGATACGGTTCAGAGTGGCTGTTTCTAAAATAAAAGTGAGGGAAGAGCGAGCAGAACTTGGAGGCTTATCAGCACCCGGAATGCCCCGGCTAATCCTCGGCAGCCCCGGCCCCTTTATGTAACCTGGGATTGCTGCAGCTCAACAGCTTACTGGGGTCTGGGTGGTTTTCTTTAAACCTCTTGTGGACAAATGCAAACACATTAAATGCTTCTTTCTTCCACCTCTCTAAGGAAAAAATTGTTGTAAAGAGGGGAAAAAAATGTTTTATTTGTGAACAAATGTTAATAGAATTAAATTCAAATGCTGAGAATAAAACATGTTTCTCTGTGATCCATCTTGACTGAACAGAACCTTCCCAGTTTACAACACTCAGGTGTAACTCTTCAATAAAAAGCCGAATCCGAAATTTCTCTTCACCCCAAACACCCTCTGGAAGTGGTGGGGTGTTCCAAATGAAGAGGAAAACTGCCCGTTTGTACCATTTACACCATTTCCTGGCAGCACAGCTGGCTGTGCTGGAATACTTACGTCCCCGTGGCCGCTTCCCGCGGCTCTCCTTGCCCGGAGGACGCCTTTCCGTGCCCTCCATCTGACTGCTCTGACTTTCCACGGCACACATCCTTTCCAGGCAAAATTCAACTTTCAAACTCTCAGCCGGTGCTAAGCCATTCACCTCACGCTGAATGCTTACGGAAACTTCAGAAGGAAAAAAATAAACCCCCTATTGAACTCCTTGCAATCGGAGACCTGAATGGACTCGATATAAACCCCACTCGAACCAGCGGCAGCAATAGGCTTCCCTGGATGTTGGATTCCATCCAGCTTAAAAGTTTCCATGAAATAAACTAGGCTAAGCACATCAGCTGCATAGAAACTAACTCGGTGTAACAGGAGCATCTGTTCTTCACATCCACCATTTTCTTAGAGCCTTAACTCGGCGGCAGCAGCGCGAGGCGCCAGCGGATCACCGGCACGGACATCAATCAGCAGGGAGCATGCACGTCGTATAAACTACTTGACCAGGTAGCTTTTGTTTGTCAGAAAAACAGCTTAATGTATTTGGAAGGATGGCATTACAGAGCGAAGTCAATGCCCGCACTGAGACAGCGGAGGAGCACACCTYGGACCCATTAATACACGGTACAAAGCAAATGTTTACCCAAGTACAAATGAAACAGGTCGACAATTAGCTAATGCAGCTTTGTGGACATAAACCAGGTACAGTCGAGCAGAACCAACATAAAATAAAAAGGAAACAGCCCTTTTCCTACGCCACGCTAAGAGCACCGTGGTTAGTGGTTTGGGAAGCCTCTGTCACGGTGAAAAATTTCCTTGCCGGTGTTTAATGTGTTTATTCTACTGCTACACTGCTGGGATAAAAATAACAGCTGGCTGTACAAGGGACCAACTGTCAATACTGCAGTAATTGACAACATACAATTAAGTCTCACACCTGTTTATTGTAAGTAATTCATAGATAACCACTTCTAGTACACATTTTCATATTGGCTTTTAATGCTTTAGTTCTTTTTTTTTTTTGAAGCTCAGGGACACCCAAACTTCATCTAAGGGTCATCTCAGTGGTTACCCAGCCCCAGAAGGCTACACCTACTTTGGGAAACTGGTGCAAGGTGGCATCGTGGCCAGGGGTCAGGGAGATGGCTGGGGAACTACAGGTCCCAACATGCAGGACGGTGTGGTGGCGGCAGCGGGGCCGGGGCAGCGGGGCCGGGGACATGCGCTGGCGGCCGGCCGTGCACGCCGGGCTCTACACAGGGCCAAAACAAAGACCTCTACACACCTGGAGTAAGAACAGTGGTAACAAAGTCATAGCTACATATTCTTCTCTACATTTTTGTTTATTGAGACAAACTAATTAAAAGGCACAAACATAGGGCATATGTTTACATGGACATTATAACAAACATATACATTAAAAGTGTAGGAATGTGTTTCCTTTCTGCTAAACAGAAAGTTCCTAAGCTTTTATATATACAAAAGTTGTACAATTTGATGTCCTAAAGTACAAAAGATCATTTATAAAATTATTTTACACTAAGCTCTATTATTTTTTTTGTTTGTTTTTGTTTTACTATGTAGTCCAAGCCCCTAGAACAGTTTCACGTAAGGATACAGATACCTGTCACCTGAGCCAGCAGCCTGGCAATCACTGCTCGCACGGACACGGCCGGGGACGAACGGAAGCAGTCCAGTGTGACTGGTCAGTCCTGCTAGCACTCTGTGAAAATGCACACGCTAATCTCCAGAGCTCTCAACTTCATTAAGATAAAAACATCTCAACTGTAATTCCTCTTTTTTTTTTTTTTCCTCTTTTTTTTTATTTAATGTAGAGTCTTGGGTTTAGGGTGGTTTGTTTTTTTTTAAACAAAGTTTTAAAAATGTGAATATGTGACATGATAGTCTAAAAAGTATATCTGTTTCCCTAGACTTTGCTTTCTACTTTATGTACAGATAAACAGGTTAAGAAAAAAAAGCACATGTAGCTTAAACATGTGTGACCATTTATGAGCAGTTCTGGGCTGGACAGCTCAGCACCCCAGAACTCCCACAAATTGATAGAAATGTGTTAACACAATAGAAGAATAACGTAAAAATGATGATGTTTGCAAATATTTACAAAGTTGAACAGATTTGCACAACACTTGATTAAGAAATAGGGGAGAAATTAAAAGACGCTCTCTGCTTGTCCTGGAGGGGCATCCTACCTAGTTAGTGGTTAGAATAAAAACTGTATACAATTTAATATAAGACAAAACTTCTAGTGAACAACTAACACGTCTGTCCCCTGCTGAGACACCAGCAGGCTCTGATTGGGAGGCAGAGGGCATAAAAATCACACCCAGGGCCTCCAGAATCTTCCAGCTTAAAGCAATATTTCTTAAGTTTCCAAGCACTCCTTTTGCTCCTAGATAAGAGTCCCATGGGGGTCTGACTGTTCAGAGACCATGTTTACATACATTTCGACTCCTCTTCTGTCAGCCATGGCTGTTTCTCACCAAACAATAACAGTTTTTTTAAAAAAAATGTTGACTACAATGCTCTATTCCCTTAGGGTAATATGTTGGGTAATATTTACATCTCCAAATATCAGGTCACAATCCCTATTATATGTTGAAGTTAGAATGATAAGTTATCATATGCTTTGCATATCAGAGCTGGTATCACCTTTCCCATAGGGAATGCTGCCTGAAATTACCATATTCCCAAAGGTAAAATGCATATTTTCTCCAAAAATGCATTTTTTTTAAATGACAACATTGTAATGCATTTACTCATTTAAAAAAAAAAAAAAAAAAACATCAACACAGACAAAGGTTCTACACTAGCTCAGAAACAGTGGACTTGCCTGGCAGGTTAAAATGAGCCATCCACCCTGTCACAGATACAGAGGGGTCTTCGCTAGTGTTTAGATTAAAATAATTTTCTAAGTTATAATTTGAGGGGATAAAACATAAAAGTGTTTTTTTTAATTACCTTTTTTTGTTGGTTTTTTTTTAAATTTTTTTTTTAAACTCTGGCAAATAAGTATCTGCTCTAATTCAGCATCAGTCAGCTACAAGGTAAAACTTACTTTAAATGAAGTGCTCCAGTGAAACTCAAGCCTGAACCATGTGAGCCAAATCAAGGGGAAGATGCTACTGTGGTCTCTGATGGTGTTGCCCCAGTGTCTTAGCCTGAATTTATTATTAACTAAAACAAAACAAAACAAAAAACCCAACAGAACAAAACAAAAAAAAAAACCCAACCAAACAAAACCCAAAAAAGAACTGCTGGTAAGGATTCCATTTTAATCCTTTTTAATACTGTTTAGAACTTGTTTACCAGGGAGGAGAGGTGGGCAAGGCCTGGGGCAGGAAAGGCATGCTCTCCACTGGTCTCATGGCTATGTTGAGGGGACCAGCCAGCGTCATGGGGGTGGGCAGGTTCATGGGGGACGTGATGGTGACGGGGTGCGCTATGTTCACTGGAGCGGTTACCGGGGTGGGCAGGTTCACCGGGGTGGTGAGCGTTAATGGAGAGGTCATGGACAGAGGACTGGTTATAGTTACAGGATGCCCTAAGTTCATCGGACTGGATATATTAACTGCACTTGATACATTTACTGGACTTCTCATGCTCATTGCAGCTGCCACTGTGACTGGGTTTGTGATAGTCCCAGAAGCCACAGAGGACGTTATATTGAATGGAGTAGTAAGAGTCACAGGCGTAGTAGCAGCAGTGGAGGTTTGGCACAAGTTAGCAGCTTCTAAAAATGAGACATAAAAAAGACAAAAAGTTTTTAACACATAAAAAAACCATGGACAAGATTTAAACAAAACAAAACAAAACAAAAAACCCAGAAACCAAACAAGAACAGGTACAAATTCTGGAATAATTTTCTTTAGGTATTATTAGTAAGTTAAAACTGTTAACATTCTATAGCCTACAGGAAATACAAACTCTCATGCAGGTCATTTCAATTCAGTATTTTTTTTTTCCTGAGAAGTCAAGTGAGGTTGTCTTAGCAAGAGGGTTTTCCATGTTCATAAAAACAGTATTGCACAATCAAAAAAATCCTCCCAAGAGGAACAGTAGAAATAGAGGAGAGAGTGTACATACCGAATGGTACGTACTCTATAGCCTTCTCAAAGGTGAACTGACATTCTGTGAAGGTTTTAAAAAGTCATTATTAGGGACTGATAAGCAAAGCTCGTTTCACTATTTACCTGCTTATTCCAGTCTTAATTATTGCTACTAAACTGCTCCACTGCTCACAGTACCTCTACTTCAAGGCTACCCCAGCAGCACATTCTTCAAACCCCATCAGCTCCTCAGCTTTCACATAAGCTACAGCTCCACACCATGATGGTTTGGGCGGTTTTGGGGTGGGTTTGCAGCAAGCAGGACTGAAGTGCAGAGCAAGGGAGACCCAGGAGGCCAGGGCTGGGGAGCGGGGCCGGCCGGGGGGACGYGGGGGGGACGGGAATCACTACACATTCATCAGCACCACCTGCCGGCTACCCACACCGGGAGGCTCCAGGAACGGGGGAAAGGGAAGGGCTGGCTGCTAAAGAAACCAGGAAAAATGCCTTCTACATCAATGTTACTAAGTCGTGTCTTATTCCACATTTGTAGGGCAGGACCCCAAGCTCAGTTACACCCACGTGTCAGAGGTAAGCCAGGAGCAAAGAGTCCACTTTGCCACTCGGGCAATACAAATGTAACTTTGAAAGCAACATTAGCCCCACTCAAGGGTTACTGTTGGTTCTTCAAAGTCCATAGCTAGGAGGGGTGGAGAGGAAGGGAAAGAGTAAAAAAAATAAAATAAAAATTGTGAAAATAAATTGTACTAGACTAAAAAAACCCATCTAGTGTTGTAAAGCCACCACAAGTGGCACTAGCACAGGAGAAGCAGCATGGAAAGAGCAGCTCAGGCATGGCACTGACTGGTCTAACTTCACCTTCAAGCACAGTCACACCCCACCCTTGCCCCTTCCCCAATTAAGTTCAGCTAGTATCACCAGTCTGACACCACTCCTACCCACCCACTTCCCTCCCCCCCATCCTGCCCCAAACCACTGTTCTGTTAAAGCATGTTCAACAGTCTCAATGAGAAAGGAAAAGGGAGCAGGACATAAGAAGGAACAAGCAGAAAAAAATTTCTCAGTGATTTTCTAAATCTGACACCATTTGCTTTATCTATTTAGTGGCCTGATGATATGTAATGTTACTGTTATCACTACATTTTAACATGAATAAGCTGTTTCTATCCTGTCTGATCACAGAATTCAATTACTGGTATTACAAGGGGAAAGGAAGCAAGCAGCCTAAAACACAAACAAGACCTAGAAAACAAAAACAGATTGAAGAAACTGAAAGGAAGGTTAGGAGAAAAGAAAAAAATAAGGTGAATCAAAAACATTCCTAAAAACAGCCAGTGAAAAACAATAAGTGGTCACTAAGAACTTCTAAAATGTGTAATCCATGAAGTCACATGATGGGCATTAGTAATCAAACTGTTGTGAAACAAATAAGCAGCAGTAACAGGAGAGTTTAAACTACTATATCCTAAAACCACCAAACTGAAGCAATCTGTTCTCTACAAATTGACACAATGACCAACAACAGCAATTCCACTTCGATTACAGCAGCACAGGTAGAGGTAAGCTGTGAGCCAGCAGTGATGAGAAACAGGATCCCTGATTAGCTCATTTTGTAATAAAAAAAAAGCAACAGAGAAAGTTCTCTGAGGTCTAGAAAACTTTATGCAGAGACAGTTACATGATGATAGAGCAGATGGAACAAATTAGGAGAGAGAAGATGAACAGGACACGGAAAGCACACACATGCAAACTGGTGCTGATGTAAGGACGGGGGTGTGTGTATATTATACACATGTGCACACAAGTGAACAAGGGTAAATATGCACAAACACAGCTAAAAGCCACATGCAAGTCCAAGCCCACACTCCTGCCCTGGAGCAGACACAAGCTCCCCTTTGTAACTGATGGCTCTAAGGACACAGGCAAGCACAGAGAGCACGGGGAGCAAGTCATGAGTAGGTCATTTAACACAGCCTAATGTGGGGGCTGTTTCCTCCTGTTCTTTCTTAGCTATGACTTCTAAGAATGAAACTGTCACGTAAGACATCCTTCCTGACACCTTAAACTCCCTGTATGACTGTAAACTCCACTATCTCACAAACCCAAACATGTCAATATTGGTTTGTTTTACCTTTCTTCCTCGCTTTGACGGCCTCTTCCCACAATCTCAGGGTCTCTACCTGCTTTCCAGGCCAACTTGTTACGTGTTGCTGCTGCTGCTGCTGCTGCTGCTGCTGCTGCTGTTGTTGTTGTTGTTGCTGTTGCTGCTGCTGCTGCTGCTGCTGTTGTTGTTGTTGTTGCTGTTGTTGCTGCTGCTGTTGCTGTTTCTGGTTGCTGGTCTCTTCACTCATGCATGCTATGCCAATTAAGTAAGAACACAAATTCACCTTGAAAAGTTACTCTGGTTTCTGCTGAGATCACAAAGAGCATGTGGAATCTCACAGGATTCCAAAAACAAAAAATCACAGAGGTGTTTAAAACCATATAATTAATTCTGTGCTTTATAAAACTACTTTTCTAAGAGCTAAAAATCAAAATATAAGTCAAGAACATCTACTTTAACTGCTGAAAATGGACTGCCTTGCTGATTATTTAGTTCATATTTAGGAAGAATGAAATTAAAGACTCCGGTGAGTCTCTAGAACTCAAGCTGATTCCACTTTTTCTAAACCTCAGCTCCAGCTTAAAAATAAAAAAAATCAAAAAGCCTTTTTACTTTTTATTGCAAGTATGACTTCAAAATTTCAGTTTACCTTTACATCACAGAACAGCCTGTCACTACTCTCTGGCCACAGTACAGCTCATCATTTCCATCTCTAGCAACTGCTCTAAATGCCTCGTGAACTGGCTTAGCACCACCGAAGTGGCTTGGGAAGCCAGAGCTGTAACCCTATACCTTGAAAAATATTTCACATCCAAATTTCCTACTAAGCTCAACAATCAGGCATTTCAGACATTCCCAGTACCTTCAAATTATCCAGGAGTAACAGGAACTGCAAAGATGTTGTAAATTAATACAGTTTAAAAGGCTTTAAGGACAAAGTTTCCAAAGACATTCCTTACTTCTCCCTCTTGATTCCTCTGAAAACCCGTTTTATATTACTAACCATGTGGGTTAACTTAAGTTACAGGTATTTTAATAGGGAAAATTTGAAAGTCAAGTCTTCATTTGCTTGCTAGGCACTCCCAGGTCCAGACTGCAGCGCTTCCATGGAGTTTAGGACTCGAAAGAACTATTACGAGCATCTCATATGACCTCCTGCACAACACCAGTCAGATGCCATTAATGCCCAAAACATATCAGGGCTGCATTTAAATCCTTTTCTTGTCAGCTACTGCCAGAGGGAGGAAACACTGGGCCTCAGGGTCAAAGCTCAGAGAAAGCAGAGAAATCTTTCTCCTAATTTTGATGAGCTTTAGATGAGGTTTCAGACCTGAAACCTGGCAGATCTTAGCAGTTCTTAAATAGTCTAAAATCTCCAAACTATCTGTTGGGCTTTTAGGCCTGCACAGTTCAGGAAGCAGCACTGTACTTAAAAGGTGAGAAAACTTGGGAACTCTTTTCTTCAAGAGATGGGTCACCMTCATGAACTGCAGGGCATTCCTAAGGGATAAGAGCACAGTCTAGCAGCAAACCAACTCCACACATGCCAGTTCTTGAGCTGAAGCAGATTCTGTTATTACATATCTACTTTTAAGAGGTGTGAGCACCCAGACTGACAGGTTGTTCGATTTTAACGTCACCAAAGGCAATTCCCTTCACAAACACATTGTTATTAGAAATGTTTGTAAAACGTTCACCTACTTTTATTGATGCCTTGTTTACAGGTATTACAGTTGATACTTTGGCTCTGCCCGTGTGTCTTTAAGTGGCTGGTGATATATGCTGCACTCAGAAGTTTACCACAGATATTACACGATACCTTTCCTTCATGGCGCACCATGTGTGTCCGCAGTCTGTCTTTGGTGGCAAAGGCAGCAGTGCACGTCTAGATGAAGGACAACAGTTACACTTGAGGTGCAGACACAGCAGGACAGCATCACCTACAGGCCCACTGGGAGCCTGTGTTACCTTGCAGGTCCTAACAGTATCCTAAGTGTATTGACAACATTAAGTTTTACCTGTATTTACAGAGAAACTAAAATCAAACTACTCAACAGAGACTGAGAATGGAATTAATTTCTGAGACAMCGAGGACAAAAATCATACTCTATACTACTTGAATTTTCTTCAAACAGCAGGTTGTCTTACCCACCAAAGCAAGAGGGAGCTTATAAAAAACGCCTATAACAGGCAAGGTTGGTTGATGATATAATTTTACTGTACAAATATGAACTTGATACCTTAAACTGCTCAATTACTTCTGTTCCCATCCAGAACAAGGAAACAAAACCTCTTCCTAATGCTATTCTTTTTACCCAAGACTTTTATTTAATAAGATGAGTCACTAAAACACAGGTTGGAATAAGCATGGATATTCCAAGCAAAACAGTTAACTGTTCAAGGGCAATCAAATTATTTCTCCTAGGCTCAGTCATCAACTTACGACAACTTGCTTTCCCCTTCCAGCAAAGTAACAGATCCAGAATCAACCATTCCCACCCATTTTAAATAGATGTGCTGAGAAAGACATTTGATTTAAACATGCTGAGAAACACATTGCACACATTACCCCAGAAATGAGCACTGAGCTGAGGATGCTGCTACAATCCTACTACTAAGTTAAGCATATGGTAAAACAGAGCAACTACACTGTTCTCCAAGAAAGCAAAAAGCCTCTAATCTTCCTAAAAAAAGCAGCCACGGCATCTTTTTAGACTTCAACCAGAACTTCAGCACACTGTGTGCAGGCGGATGTGGCTTTATTCCTAAATTTGCTTTTCAAAGAAAAGTCCAGGAGCAAATACAGTTCTGGAAAGATTCACCTGAGTTGTACTGACACAATGAGGTATTGTTCTTAATAAACCATTTTAGCCCTTACTTGGCATTTGAAGGGTCTCTCTGTTGAGTGAACATGTTTAACGTGACAGCTTAAATGATCAGGCCTGCAAGAAAGAGAGGAACAGGAGAAAAAGTGCACACTGTTACAAACACAGGGTCAGGACACCTTGGCTGGTCACCCCCTGCAGCCCCCATCCCTCTGCACAGCCAGAAAAAATCCCTTCCCCTCACCTACCAGGGGCTTTACCTACAACACCTCACAGTTACCCTGAGACCCAACCTGCAGTTTAAAACTTAACCCTGTTCTACTCACACACCTGAAAACGGCACGTTTGGTCACACCTTGTGTAAAGGTGAGAGCGTAACAGCTCTAAAGGTTGAAGTTTTCTCTGTTGCAAGCACAGGTACAAACAGAGCTGGCAGCAATGCAAGCTCCCCTGTGTTCTGTGAATGCCCTCCAACATGCCAGAGACCAGGTGACAGTTTAGCTGCCCTGCCCCATTTGGTCACAGATCACAGCAAAGGCTCGTAAAGGGGCTCCGTGCCCACACCTAGTGACACAGACATGTGTCTTATGGGACCTGGATGAGGCTGAGAAACCACTTCAAACCACTCTCCTAAAAAAGTGACCACTTTTGACCACTGCTAACCTTGCTCAGATGGAGACCCTCCCCACCCTAGAGGCAAACAAGGCTCTTTATCCTCTCACCAATCTCCTCAGAGGTTTGGTTCTCCCAGCCCCTCGCTACAACAGCTTAACCCTCCTTGCTCATGAAAGGCCAATACTGGAGCACGCCCGGGATTTGCTACATGGTACCTCGAGAAGCCTTTTCCACAAACACCACAGGTGTAGGGTTTCGTGATGCCACCTTCGTGAGACCTCACGTGGTAGGTCATGCGATCCTTTCTCTTGAAGCGCTGATTGCAAATGGGACATTCGAAGGGTTTCTCGTCCGAGTGGGACAGCTTGTGCCGGTTGAGGTGGTAGACGTCCCTGAAGGCCTTTCCGCACATCTCACAAGCGTGGTTCTTCTTCACGGGCTTGCTGGGCTTCTTCACCGTCTGTGTCACCGCCATCGCCGTGGCGCCGGCGCTGCTGCTGGGGTTGGTGGCAGAGGAAGACGTAGTGACTGTGGACAGGATGCCTGCGATAGTCGAAACCAGTGAACTCCGGCTGTTGTCACCAGCGATGGTCGAGATAAGGGGCACCATTGTGGTGGGAGTTTTCTTTGGCCGTGACACTAACTTTATCCCTGTGTGGCAGGACTCGTGACGCCTCAAATGGTAGCTGTCCCTGAAAGCTTTGCTGCAGTAAGTGCACACAAAGGAGGTTTTAGGTTTTTCCTTTTTAATCCCAACAATAGCATCCTTTAATGTTTCTGGTGCAGGCTGAGGTTTCTGCGTTATTGGTAAGGGCAGAATCGGCTTCTGATCGGGCGGCTCAACAGCAGAGCTCAGGAGAGGCAACAAACTGTTCTGTGCTGCCTGCTGTTGGTGATGGGAGGCTTCGTGTGCCTAAAACCAAACATTCACACTTAAATTCTCTGGATGGGTGCTCACTCTGACACGGTGAGAACATTTACAAACGACAGGGAAGCACATTCTCGACCAAGAGCCATGGAAGGAACAACAGGGGAAGGTTACATAATGCTGGTTTTGGACAAGATAAACCGCTCACGCTGTAAATGCCCTCGCTGTGCAGATCCTGTGGTAAGTGTAGGACACAGTACAACAATCAAAGAATTATGAAGTTTCTGGAGGGCAACTTTTTATGTAAGACAACTTGGTGCTTGCCAGTTCTTTCACTAACAGCATTTGATTTTTACATAACAGATAACTCATTTTGCTAATGATGATATCAGATGCCACCTCAGGACTGTCTCTGGAGAGGATGAAGGTACTGACAGGAGTTGCAAAATAACGCCCCACCTTTAAGCCGAGCTTAGTGCACACTGAAATTGAACTGCAGCCACAGAGAGCCAGGATGCGATAAGGCGTCTTATTTAAACAGCGTGTTCATACCCCTGTGCCAGCACTGAAACCAAAGCAACTGGAATCAGGAGCTGTCTAAAGCCACATCTCTATATTTAGCAGGTTCCTGATGCATTTATCCACTGACCACTGTGCTCTCTGTGTCTGGAACTAACAAGAATAGAGGCATGGCCTTTTTCTCTTCGTCAGCAGCTACTTTGTGCTGGGAAGAGAAGCTGATCAATACACACTGGGAGACATCTAGAGATGCTGGAGAACGCAGTTCGGGGGGGTGTTGGGAATAAACCCTGAAAGCTGTTTGAAAACAGCCAATACCAACTGACTTTGAACTACAGAAGCTACAGGGAAGGGACAGGGGGAGCGCAGCCAGCACCGCTCAGCTGAGCTGCAGCCTGTGCTGCCACGGGCTGTGCTGCACCACGCGTGGTAATTCTAAGGCAGAAACACTGTTATTAAAACTCATCCAGTCAGACTGGGACAAAACCCTGGCAGATACAATTTTAATGTGGTTTAGAAACCACACAGACCAATTCAGCCTAATGGAGCATTAAAATAAATCACTCCAGCACCTTAAGCCAGTTTAAATGCATCTGTATTCAAGATGTGCCTCGGTCTCATCAGACCAGTTTTAAATCAGGCTCGTTATTAACGCAGCGTGCCAGGCCTGAAGCGGAGTTTGGGGAAACTTGCATTCCCATTAGATCAGTACTGCAGCCTTCCAGGACTCCTTTCCTATGGTTTTCCTCACAAAATAACATGACTCAGAGCTGTGAGAGCTGAACGATGCTGGTGCACGACCCCAGCCTGTCTACTTTTACATCTGCTGAGGATGGACAGTGCTAGGAAGTGCACCCAGGTTAATGCTCTTCCCATGGGAATCCATTTCAACACGTCCTTTGGACAAGCCAGTATTTCCAGAAGCTCACTTTGGGCCTTTTTCCTAGTTGTATCCTGGATGCTTTGCCTCTGGATCGCAGCAGGGACTACAGCACCTCTCCCAACAGCTCCTGCTCCACACAAGCCCTGCATCACTCCAATCTCACTTCTTGAGAGTGTGATGCTGGTGATCTTTGGATAAAAGCCATGGGTGGATACCAACACTAACCCACGTGGGAAGGAATACAAGCTCCCTAACACTCCAAGCCTATCTGACAGGAAAACAGTTCACAGGAGAAAGCCTGGATTCGGATGCTAATAGGAGACAAAAGTTCTGGGAATCATTAGGAGCCAGGCCAGCCTGCCCATCTGTATCTGCATTTTAGATCCCGTCTGTGCCGAAGCTCGGGATGCAACAGGTAGGCTGGATATTACCACACCTGCCTGGCCACAGCAGCCACCTCAAACAACAGCCTGAGGGGCTGGTTTATTTTCGGGAGCGATTGGCGAAGAGCTGGATCCAGAACTCTCCTGGAGGCGACGCTGCTAAATCAGGGCACAGCACAAGCTCCAGCAGCTCCATTAAACTTTTCCCTGGCTTCAGTGACAATTGTGCATTTTCAACCATTTATTTTCCACGTTTTTAAAGAGGCTTTGACACATCTACACTGCATGAAAATAGAGTCTGCATGATACACACCAACAGCACAATACTGAGCAAGTTGTGCACTTCAACACAATTTTAACTTTAAAAAAATCTGAAATGTTTTACAACTTTGAATCAGCATTAAACAATGTTGTCAAACTGCACCAGAAGACACTGCAGAGCACCTAATGATAGCACCAGAGATACAATTTCAAAGGCAGAGCTAGCAGATTGGATAATGGAGAGCCCAAATCCTTTGGACAAGGTTCAAACTTAGGCAGTTTATGGATATTTTTAAGCCTCAAAGAATCGTCAGCACTTCAAGGTAATGATGCACTTATTCCTACAGATCCGATGGAGACAGTGGACATAAAACAATGTATATTCATAAGGCTACAGGCTATGAAGCTGCCGCTTATATAAGTCTGCTTATCTTGGTTCCCAGCGAGCCGGCATTATTAGCGCCGTGCTCCTCACAGCCCCTCTGCCATGAGCCATGTTCCTCAGTTTCCAAAGGCTGCCTGTGTTAAAGCCTTTTAAAAAAGGATCAGGCAGCATTTTTTTTTAACTCCCTGTTGGAGAAGGGAAGCCAGCACCTGCTGCACGCCTCTGGCAGGCACAGTTATTCAGGCTCCCACCACGGTTTTACTCGACCCAGCACTAACGTCCACTCAACATTTTGGGGACATTTTGACGGCCTGGGACAGGCTCTCGTGCAAAATCCCCTTGTTCTGTCACTGATTCCTTCTCTCCTTGGGGGGCAGTAAACAAAAAAAACCTGCAATTCGTGACCCGGAGTATAGGATGTGGCATTGTGAACTTCCAATGCCAGAGGCTAAAATATTTTTGTGCTCCAGCCTTAATGTGAGAGCAACAAATTAGCATGAGTCATATCTTGAACACTCCATCTGATGGATGAGTCCTCCTCACATTAACAGATACAACTTTCGCTTCAGGAGCAGATACTGAGAGTGGTTTTCAAACTATGCATTTTGGAGACTAAGAAGATCCAAACAAGAACTGCTTATTCAGTAGCACGATTGTTTCTTTAGAAAGGGATACAATTCATCAAAATGCCACCTAAAAACAATCAAACAACTTTATATGGAAGGAGCAATTTACAGTTGCCCACTGCTACAGGACTAAAATTAAGACATCGAAATCTCCCCTAAAAACATTTGGCTGAAAATTACAACTTCATATCCCACATATTAAACTGTCCCTTAGGAATCCTGTCCCAGCTGGAACACACACTTGGTTTAACACTCCCCCCAGGAAGAATGAGTGTGAATATTCAGTCACTTCTATTTGTTATTTAACTGACTCTGGAGAGAGGCTTTTAAATCCACGTTTTCAAACCAGTTTTAACTAATCAGCTGGATCAGGGCTGATGTGCTGCTGTGAGAATAGGAAGAAGAAAAACGAAAGTCACATCAGGACTACCTTAATGCTGCTTTCTGCTGGGTGCACTGGCATGCTTATACCCCAAATTGCTGATTTTAACAAAATCACTCAAGAAACAATATCCAGCATTTATTACGAGGTCTGAAAGCTTTATTATTTAGAGGTAAAAAAAAAAAAAAAAAAAAGAGGAAAATTTCCACATCACAGTTTTACGAAGATGCTTCCGAGTCGTACGTTCGGAAAGTGAACTGCTGACTCCTTAATTAAAAGCAGCAAAGCCAACTCCTAAATCAGCGTGTGACATCACTACTTCAAAACTCAGCACCTTCAAAAAAACACGGATGAGCAGCGAGGAGCTGGACACGTACTTGAAAGCATTACTTGGCATTTCTCACCCTGCTGCAATACAGTCCTGCCAGCCTAGGAAAAATTTCCCCTGGAAAACGCTCAGCTGGGAGGCAGCAAGGCACTAAACCAGCCCCGGCTCGGAGGGAGATGGCCCTAAACTAAGGAGATTAACTTCTTAGCGTGAAGTTTCCTACGTGCGAATCACAACTGCCCACTAGAGTGAGAAATAATTCACCAGACCTCAGCCAAACTCGATGGCATCACCCGCATCCCTCACGAAAAGGCGGAAAACCCAGCACCAGCTCCCGGTACCGGCTCCCCGGAACATTCCCGGCGTGTTTTCGGAGGCAGAGAACCCGAGCGAGTGACTCATCCCTTGGTACTTGCAAGGGACGAATTTTTCCTCTCTAAAGGAATGGTGCTCGCTCTTGGCGGATTTATTCATTCAACTCAGGTTTTCAAACTCGTGTCACGGGTTGGGTTTGGGTTTAATTCCGAGGACAGCGAGGAAGCGAGCGGCCGCCACCGGGAATGTGCAAAGAGGATTATTTTACCTTGAGAAAGGTGATGTGCTGGGCTTTTTTTTTTTTTTTCCGCTGGTGCAGCTGCTGCAATCACATATTTTATGTTTTCCAGCTCAAAAAAAAAGCAGGAGAAAACAATCTGGTGTGAAAGGGCTCGCGAAGCTCACAAAAGCCAGGCGAGGATTTTTTTTCCTTTTTAGTTTTTTTTCTGGTACATTGGATTTTCTTCGGAATTACATAAACAGCGGTGTTTTTAAGTCAATCTTTTCACCGACAGAAAGGGGGAAAATTGTGACTCAGTTGGCAAAGGGAGGGGTTGCACGCTCCACCGTCCCTATTCCTCCCCATTCCCGTTAGGATTTTGCCAGTTTTTACAGAAATCCGGCCCGCTCGCGTCCTATTTTAAAAGAAAACAAGCTCCCTCGTCAGCCGGCCCTGAGTCAGGCTGTTTAAAGAGGGATTAATTTATTCTCCCAGACACGGCGTTTGTTCCATCGGGGTTTTGTTGGAGCCCCGTGGAAGCTTGGGGTTGTTTTTTTTTTTTCTTTCTGTTGGTGTTGTTTTTCTTTTTGGGCGGAGGGGAGAGAAAAACAAGCAAACACCAAAAAAAAAAACCAAAAAAAAGCGCGATCTCATGTCTCGCGGGGTAAAAATAAAAATAAAATATAAACATGAATATCGGTGGTTTGTAAGGAAAGCGGGAAGGGAGCGCGCTGCGGGGCGGCGGCGGAGGGAGAAAGTGCAGGAGGGAAGGAGGGAGAAGCGGAGCCGCGGGGCCGGTGAGGCGCTGCCCGGCGGGCCGGGCCGGGCCGAGCCGGGCCGGGCCGGGGGCGGGCGGGGGCCGGGCGGCCGCGCTGAGTGACAGCCCGGCCCGGCGGGGACCGGCGGGGCCGCGGCCGTGAGGGAGGGAGGGAGAGAGGGGGGGCGCGGGCAGCGCCGCCGCCGCGGGGCCTCACCTGAAAGAGGAACGCGGTCCAGTTGGCCTCCATGGCGGGGGCGGCGCGGCCCCGGGCGGCGGCGGCGGCGGCTGCGGCGGGCGGTCCCCCCGTCGCTCCCTCCCCCGGGCCGCAGCTACATGGAGCCGACAACAAAGCGGCGGCGGCGGCGGCGGCTCAACATGGCAGCGCCGAGCGGCCGCTTCCGCTAACCTCGGGCTGCACCACTGCGGCCCAGAGGGGGGAGGCGGCGGCGCGGCGCCCCGGCGGGGCGGCGATGGCCCGGGCGGCCGCGGCGCCGCCCCCGCCGCTCCCCTCGCCGCGGGGCGGGCGGCGGGCCCGGGGCGGCGCGGCGGGGCGGCGGCGCGGGCGGCGGGGCCGGGGCGGCGCGGCGGGCCGGCCGCCCCCCCCGCGGGGCTGGCAATGGGCCGGTCCCGGGCTGGGGAAGCCGAGCTGTGGCGAGAGAAGATGGAGGAGCGGCCGAGGTGTCCGGGGCCGCCGCCGCCGCCCGCCCCGGCCCGGCCCCGGGGCCGCCGAGCCGCCCGCCCGCCCCTTCTCCCCTCCCCGCCCGCCCGCCGCCCCCGCCCGCCGCGCCGGGAGGGAGGGAGGGAGCCGCGGGGGCGGCGGGGGGCGGCTTCGCCCGCGGGTGCGGGCGGCCGGCAGCGCCGGGGGCGGAGGGGGGGGTGTGAACGCGGGGCCGCCCCGGGGGTCGCCCGGCGCCGCCACCGCCTCGGCACAGCCGGGCTCGTCCTCAGCCCACCCGGGCTCGCCCTCAGCCCTCCAGGGCTGCTGCTGCCGCCTCCCCGGGCCGGCCCTGCCTCGCACCCCGCCTGGCCAGACTCCAGGAGGGCCGGGCCCGTCACCGTTCCGCAGCCCGGGGCCCCGGCGGCGTCCCCCGGGCCGGGCCGTGTCCCCTCGGGCCCGCAGCTCGCGGTGAGCTCGGGCGATGCGGTGCCCGCGCAGCCCCCGCGCTGCCCCGCGCATCTCCACGTGTCCAACTGAGTGGATTCGCCCGTATCTGAGGCATCTTCTGCGCAGCACCTGAATGCAAATCGTAGCCACGAGCAATTAAATACATACGTACCGTTAATTACGTGTTTACATACATCAAGCACATCCCTGACAGGCAGCAGGACGGGGCCCAGGGACGGCTCCTTGCATCTCCCTGGTGCTCCCAGGACCGGGAAGGATGCAGGGGACACCTGTGCCCTGCCTCAGATGGCATTTGAGGGACACCCGGCATTTCTTCGGGCACCTGAGTGCGGCAGGTTTAACACTGTCACAGGAGGGGGGTTTTAATCCTGACCTCCCCTCGCCTTCCCTGGCACTGGGGAGATGAGAACAGGCTTACAGCACTTTATTATTTATTTTCCCCCAGCTCTGGTCAATCCTCTTTGCCCAGGCAGGCCTGGATCCCCGCTGAGCATCTGAGGCCTCGGCGGCACCGGGCGCGGGAAGGAGCAGCTGAGGCGCCCCGGCCACAGCGCGCAGGGCTAAATTTGGCCCGTGTGACTTCCTCCCGTGCAGGACACCCGGGTGGCTTTTCTTGTCTCCTGTTACAGATAATGTAAAGGCTGGTCCCGAAGCAGCAGCTTGGCAAAGCCCCCRTGCAGCGGGGAGGAGGGATGGTGGGGACCGAGCGGGGACCAGGGGGCACTGGGCTCCCAGCTCAACTGTGGCTTTGTGCGGCCTTGGGCAGGTCACCTGGCTCCCGCAGCGCTGGTCCTCGGCCTTCCCCAGGCGTTTCTTCACCTTCCGAGAGTGTTGCAAAACAGTCGTTGTTCTGTTCTGAGAGACACCTGCGGTCCTTTCACGCCTCTCAGGCTTTTTTCCTTGAAACTCCAGTGCCAGTCAAGTGGTTATGTCAAAATCTGTTTGCATTTAAAACAAAAAAGAGTTTCTCAGCCTTGTGACCCCAGAGAGGGAAGTGACTACGTGCCCAGGGGCTCGGCTGCCCGGAGTGGCCCGACCTGCTCTGGAGCACCTGCAGCTCCGAGGGTCTGTCTGCCTCGGGGAATTTGGAGCCTTCTTGGTTTTGACTCTCCTGTCTGCACCACAGTAGAGCTCTGCGCTGATGCACAGCACTGGAAACATGCAAAATATTGCCCTTGTTTTGCAGAAGCTCCAACCTGAGAAAAACAGACCAAAAAGAAGAGTCAAAGGGGTTTGCCAGGGCAGCACTCCACCAGCCCGGCTCGCCTGGAGATGGTCTCTCTGCTCAGCCAAGATGCTTTTCCCAGCCATGGCATGGCAGCAGCTGGGTCACCCCGCACTCCCCCGAGCCGGGGGGTGTCCCTCTGCTGCCCTGTGTTCCGACCTCAGCACTGCCGCCGGGAGAGCCTGGAGGAACCCCACGTTTGAGGAGAGGGGACACCACTGCCGCCCCTGGTTATTTTCCTCCCGGTGGCTCAGTTATTTTTGTTAACGCTTATTAAGGAAGACTTGGGAGAGCTCTTTGTTAAGGGCTCACACTCACTTCAATTAAAGGCTAAGAAAACTACCCAAGCGTATCACTGACTCATCGGAGAAATCCCGACGAGCACGTAGCCGGCTAAACTCTGCTCTTGTTTTCACAACTAAAGGACCAAGAGGGGATACAGGAACAAAACCTGCGAGACTCACAGCTAAGTCAGACGAGAGGGAACTGGAGTTGCAGCCCACTTCCCTGTCGGCAGTGCCGGCTAAGCCCTCCCAGCCCCGCTTTTACCCCGACACATCCCGCTGCCGAGAGCTGGGTTGGGAGCAGAGCGAGCCGAGGCGCTGAGAGATTCCCCGGGGGGAAGGACTTGCAGGAGCTCTATTTAGAAAGGGCAAGTCCGTGCCAAACCTGACGAGCTTTCTTTTACCCAGAATTATAACTGGAAATCTAAAAAGCCACAGTGTTTGAAAACACATATTTATATTATATATGCCCCGGAGCAGAACAAACAAAGGTTAGATTTGTAAACTCTCCATCTTAATTAAAGCAGCACTGCTTAGGACAAACCCACATAACAGGCAGCTTGAAGTGTTGTGTTATTTAATTTATACCTTCCAGCTCCCTTAGTCATGGAGCTGGGACAGCGATAGCATCAGCAGCCACCCCGCTGTGCGGCGCACAGGGAATTTCTAGGGCACTGGGAACCGTGTGGCCCATTTACCACCGTCCCGAGGCTGCGCTTTTCTGCTTTTCAAACACAAATCTTCCCTCCTTCTTCCTTGGCACTTCCCACATTGTGGGGAAGGAAGGGAATGCTGCTGGGCGTCTCCTGACTCCAGTGCCAGTGCCAAAGCTGGTTGTGGGGAGTCTCCCGGGGACAGGGCTGCACTGGAGCTGACCCTCGCATCCCCAGCCCCTGCTGACAATCGCTGCTCCGATTCTGCTGGGCCAGCATGTGCTTGCATCTCTTGGAATATAGAATGTGGACAAATATTTCAGCTTTGGGTAGGAGCCCCTTTCTGTTCATGCTCTGCTCCCCAAGTGACACAGCGGGCTTTGAATTTCGCAGCTCTGTGCGCTGGAGAGCCCTCGAGCGTGTAAATAAGCTGTGCTGATGGTGCTGAGAATGTGCTCCCCGCAGGCAGTTTCCCTTCAGTTGCTTCCCAGGTTCTGTCTTCTCTGGTTTCTCTCTCTGCAGCCTCGATTCCSTCTCAAAGTGATCAGGGACACTAAACAGAGACAGTAAATTACATCTGCGGGAAGCAGGTGTGGGAGCAGAGTGTGCCTGCTGGGAGGAGCCACGGGATGATCCAGCATCCCTGGAAGAGCATCCCATGGCCTCCCACTGCCCAGCACGGACAGGCATCCCTGACTTGCAGAAAATGAGGGTGGAGGGTGCTGCAGGGACAGACAACCCATTTGCTAGGCAGAGAGAAGAGGACAGGGATAGGAAAAGGGTAAAGGAAAGGGAAAAGGAAAGGGATAGGGTAAAGGAAAGGAAAAAGGAAAAAGGGAAAGGGAAAGGGAAAGGGAAAGGGAAAGGGAAAGGGAAAGGGAAAGGGAAAGGAAAAGGAAAAGCTCTTGCCAGATGGCTGCCCACAGTCATGGTCTCACCCCACCCTCGGGGGTGGCAGCGATGCCCTGCCCCGCCCGTGCCGTGCCGGGGCCACCACGCCAGCCGGCCCCGGGGCTCGGCGGGAGCGCTGCCACTGCCGCGAGCGCCGGAGCCTTCTCGTAATTAGCGCATCTGAAAGATCGCTCCACTTTTCAAAAGAGGAAAATAGGATGCAGGAAATTGCCAGCCAGMTCGGCTGAGGCACTGAGAGGCAGGACGGCAATCAGTGGGGAAGCAGCGAGGAGCTGCTCCAGGGGAAGGAGCGTTGTCAGCGGGACTCGGCAGGGATGGCCGGGCGCTGCTCCCTGCTCTGGTTTCCTGGTTTTAGAAGCAAACTCCGAGTCGCATTGCTGCAGTGATGTGGAAGCTGGAGAAGCCACTGTGATGCCCAGGGCAGTGGAGTCGTGGTGCCAGGGCCACACAGTGCTGTGGCAGCAGGGAGAGCTCCGGGTCCGTACGGAGCCGAGTGCCAGCTCCCACCGCACACCCACCAGCCCGGCGCTCCCCGAGAGCCGGGCGATGCCCGTGCTCCTGCCAGGCAGGAAAAGCCTCACGGTTACTCCATGCTGTAAGCATTCCCTGGTGAAAGCATTCCCATGGCAAACTGCCCTGCAATGGTCACTCCCTTCCCTGCAGTTCTCCCCAGCTCTTTCTTCCCTGCTGCACTCCTGCAGCCCCCGTCCCCCYTCAGCCACGCTGCCGCACCTGCTATGGAAAACCCTTCCTGCCTTCCTGGGATTTCCTCATCCTCCCTAATCCTTGCCATCCCTGTGAATCCGTCACTGTCTCCTCTCCCCGGGGTGCCTCAGCAGGCGGATTCCCGCTTTCCTACAGCCTGAGCTCCGCGTTCCCCGGCCCGGCACGGGGCTGGCCGCCTCCCTCCCCGGCTCGGACGCTCCGCCGGGCCCCGCACACGCCGTGGCCGGGCGGGAGACGCTCGGAGCTTCCGGCCGGCCGCGGACAGCGAGCCCCGGGCTATGTTTAGCCCCGCGGCCGCGCGCCGGGAAGTGCCGTTATCTCTCGCCACCTCCTTGTCCTCGGCCGTGCCTGGGCTAATCTCTGCTTGGCACCTTGAGCGCCGGAGCCGCCCCACGCCGCCAGCACCCAGCGGCTTTTTGTTGTTATTTTTGTGATCTCCGTCACAACTTTTTTTTTTTTTCCCCACAAAACGGCCGCTGTCATCTGCGCCCCCGCGGAGCGGAAGAGCCGCCCCCACGATCGCCACGCCGGCCACGGGGATGCTGCTGGTGTGGCCTCCACCCTCGGGCATGTGCGGAATTACTGCCCGTGCCCCAAAAGTGGGGCTGCTCGTCTCTGCCGCTGCCCACCCGGGGTGCACACGTGGGGACACCCCGGGACAGCCGCACACAGGGGCGTGCACAGGGCTGGGCACTGGTGCCACACGGTGCGGATTGCYCAGGCTTAATGTCAAATCCTAGAATCACGGAATGGTTTAGGCTGGAAGGGATACTAAAAATCATCCAATTCCACGCCCCTGCCAGGGACAGGGACACCTTCCACTAGACCAGGTTGCTCCAAGTCCCATCCTTGAACACTTCCAGGGATGGATGGGGCAGCCACAGCTCCTCTGTATCCATACGATTTACAGGATTTACAGAGACGAGGAGATATACAGCATTTCTGTCTCATCCAAGACATTTCAGAGCCCTCCTGGCAGGTGCTCCCTGACCCCTGCTCACCTTCTGCCCCATGCTGCCCTCGGCACTTTGCCTTTGAACCACTGCTGCTCTCCAGGAAAACATTCCCAGTTTGATTTAAAAACTTCCCGAGCCAGAGCCTGTACCAATTACTTAGCAGCGCAGTGCTCCAGTTAATCACCAGTGACCATTTTTAGTAATAATTCCTGCGGGGCCGAGRACTGCAGGGAAACATCCGCTCCTGCCTTGTTCCCCTTCCCACCATCTGCCCTGGCTTCTCCCGGGCACGGGATGTACAGCAGCAGGCACATAAGGTCAGTGCATTTAGGGAAAAACACGACCACTGAATTAGAGCAGCCGAGCCAGCGAGGAAATCCTAACGCTAATCCCTGATCTTTCACTGACACACGGCAAAGCTCGGCCGAGCCGGCTGCTTCCCTCCTCCCCAGCCACAGCTGGAAAACACGGATAATGCTGCATTACCTTCCCTGCAGGGCTGCTGCGATTAATAGCAGCGGAGAGCTCTGAAATCCTTCAGGGGTGGGGATGGCAGGGATTAATACCCGGCTAGATGGTCCCCCGGGACCCTTTGCCAACACCGTGCCCCGTTTTCTTTATTCTTTGCTATTTACTTTTATTTTTTTTCAGGGACCTGGGTGGTGTTTAATCTCATTTGGCAGTTATGGATTGTCTCCAAAATAATCAATGTTTGTGCATTCATCTGCATCGCTCAGCTGATCCCACAGGGATGAGCATCCAGCGCTGGCGGGAGCCTCAGGCGGAGCAACCCTGCTCCCACTGGCCAAGGAACCAACTTTGCTCCATGTTTCCAAAGGGGAAACAAAACCTTTGGTGGTACCAGGCAGCTCTGCCTCAAATTAATTTTGGTGCCGTCGGGAAAATATCCTGTATCATCCTGCAAATCAGGCAGAAAATGATGCTCCCCATGCCTTCCCTCCCGCCTGCACCCTGTGCACTGTAAAGACACGCACGTGTGAGGATGGAGAATCAATGGATCCAGAGTCTGCACAGTGGAATTTTTTTTCCCATGTTTCATCTGGTATCAAAAATCACTGCAAAAATACAGCCCTGCCCTTTGTCAGAAGGAAAATATCCAGGGTTCAGCAAACTGCCAAGTTGTTAGTGTTTAAATTTCCGCTGGCAGCTGCTCTCCGCAGCATCCCAGCCAGTCAAACACCCCGTGGGATCCAGCCAGGCCCCAAGCCCCGGATCCAGGCTGGCAAATCTTCCCAGGTCGGCATCCGCGTGGTCTGAGCTCGTCAGGATCTGTCACGTCATCAGCTGCGCAGAGGGCAACCAAGTCATGCGAGAAACGGGCATTTCTTGAAAAAATGCAGGACCCGAAGCGTGAATCGTGGCTGAGTCACTGAAACACGAAACTCACTAAAGGGATGAATTAGAGCTATTAGAATATAGAGGTAATTACTCATGTGAACAATGCCCTGCTCGACTCTTTAATGATTACACAAATTAGTGCATAAAATTATGTTAATGGCCCTGCAACCGGCACATCCACCCAGCCCGCCCGGCGGCAGGGGACGAGCAGAGGTGAGCCAGGGCCCCCTCAGCACCCGGGAACAAGGTGAGGGAATGCCAGGAGAGGCTGCAGCCCATCCTGCGGCTCCGCCGGGCTCCGTGCCCGTCCTGTCCTGCAGTTCTGCCAGGCTCCATGCTCATCCCATGGCTTTGCTGGGCCCCATGCCCATCCTGCAGCTCTGCCGGGCTCCATGACCATCCCGCAGCTCTGCCAGGCCCTGTGCCCATCCCATCCTGCAGCTCTGCCCTGCTCCATGCCCATCCTGCAACTCAGCCCAGCAACAAGCCCATCCAATCCAGCAGCTCCGCCGGGCTCCGTGCCCATCCCGCAGCTCTGCCAGGCTCCATGCCCATGCCGTGGCTCTGCCGGGCTCCATGCCCGTTCTGTCCCGTGACTCTGCCAGGCTCCGTGCCCATCCCATCCCGCAGCTCCGCCGGGCTCCGTGCCCATCCCGCAGCTCTGCCGGGGTAGGACAAAGCACTGCAAGGACCACGCAGTGCGGGTGGGCACAGCTCTGCCTCACCTTCAGGCATGCGGGAGAGGGATTTTAGGGAACATCTATTACACAGGGAACTGGCTGGAATCTTCATTTTTCCTAATAATTCAGCTTTCTATTTGAAACTGCTCCAACTGCAATTCCAGAGAAACTGCTCTTCCCGTGCAGGTGCAGCGAGGATCATTCTGCACTCGGCATGGGCGACTCTCACCGAAGCTGGGGCTGTTTTCAGCCGATCTAGAAATGACTCTAATTTTGCTGCACAGCTAAAAACTCTGCTGTTATCAGGAGCAGGAAACCTCACGGCACAACCAACACGCGCAGATCAATGAAAGAATCCCCTGTTCTAAAGCAGAAGTTTCTGTTAGAAAAAAACCCCAAACAAACAACAGAAAAAAAACCCCAAACTGTGGTTTCTAGGAGAAACCGCAAGTTTTCTAACCGTTTCTATTTCGGAGCTAATGTTGGGTTTATTAAGTACGGGGCTATCAGGACGATGTGCAATTAAGGAGGAGAGATTCCCTCCCTCTCCACCGCGCTTCCCGAAGTGTTCGCACAAAGAAGGCAAAGTATCGGGCCGGGCTGCCGGGCAGCTGCGCGGCCGAGGGCGGCACAGAGGGGCCACCCAGCCCCGGGGCGCACAATCGCCCTCAGTTGTACCAACAAAGCCGCACTATCGGAAGCGCAGGAGCATCGGAACAGGCAGATTCCCTGCAGGAACGGCGGAGCTCATCCTGGGCTGCCGGGTAGAAGCTCGGTGGCACCGGGGAGAGAACGCTGCCTGCTYGCTGCGGCAGAAACCCACCTGCTTCTGGATGGAAAATGATCCAGGAGAAGGGGTTACGTTTCGCTGTCCCCTCTGCTTTAACAAAGACAATTCCATTTTCCAATTCCTATCTCTTTCCAGCTTCCTCAGGAAGAATGGACTCTCAAAACATATAGTTTTGGGAAGAACACATTCATCAGACACTTGGTGCCTTGGTTTGCATCTGTTAAAATCCTAGAAAATACCTTCCCGGAAGACGTGCTGGCAGAACAGCCACCTCGGGCTGCCTGCAGCCAGCCTGTTCCCACTGATGTACGAGGATATCAAAATCAATGGAAGTTTTACCCACCAGCCCCAGCCAGGCGGGAGGATGGCTCCCTGGGCCCTGCCTGGAAGCAGATTCCCTGTGAGGGAAGTCAAGCAGGCACTTACTCAGGTTCACTTTCATCCTTGGAGAAGCTGAAGGGCAAAAGAGATGGCACCGGGCACCCYGGGTCGTGCCAAGCAGGAGTGTTGCTCCCAAAACTCACCAACTCCTCACCATCTCTGTCACAATGTTAATGAACTCATAACGTGGTATAATTAAAAACTGAGTGTGTCAGGAGGCACAGCCTCCTCCAGTTAACTTTTCCTGATGCTGTCAAACCCGGGTTACAGCACATTTCTGAGATATTAATTTAATTCCTCTATTTTATGTCAATCAGAGAACACGATGTTCCCCCCGAGGACGGTGGAACACGCTGGATCAGAATCTGAAATTAAAACACAGGGCACTTGGGGAAAGCCTCGCTTCACCCCGTGGTTTTCCTGCTCCAGCACTGCTTGTCTGAAAATTTTCCAGGAAAACCGGTGAAATGCACAAGAGCTCCAGACTGGGAACAGGTTTATTACGGGATCCCAGAGTGCTTTACAAACACCACAGCTGGGACACGGAGAACAAAGCAAATTGGAGATGCTGGGGCAGGAACGGGACCAGCAGCTCCTGCCAGAGTGACCTGAGCTCTCCTCTCGGAGGGGAAAGCCAAAACGAGAGTGAGAACCCAGCAATGCTCCACTCCCTTCCATTTTCCAGGTGAAAGGGAAAGGCAGCATTTCCACTCCAGAGAGAGGATCGCAGCCTTCTGGCAGAGGTGTGGTGCCCACCGGGTGTGTGAGGCTCCACGTCAGGAGCTTTCCAGGAAGGTGACGCTCCACAAATCCCAACGCAGAGAACTCTGCGTTCCCACCTCCTCTTCCTCGGAGTCAATGCCCTCCCGCATCCCCCTCGGGAGGATCGGCCTTCCCACAGGGTTATCCAAACCACTGAGATAATCTCGGAAGCAAACAATCCTCGGGTATTTCCCGCTCCAGTAGTTGATCACACACAGAGGTGAGACTTGGAGCACATCCTGCACTCRTCGGCTCTCCAGTGCCAGGACTAGGCTTGACAAATCACAGCCTTCCTGCACCCCCAACGTACACCTTGTACAGGGAATTTCCATGTTTTAGTCGGCTGAACCATCCCTGAAATTGGTGCTCCRCATGTTGGTGAGCTCTGGATGAACCCGCTGAGAGCTACAAGCTCTGCCTGCAGCCCCTGGGTCAGAACCGACTCTCGTATTTCAAAGTGAGGACTGTGACCCCTGGGTCTGCCATGGTCCTTCACTCCTCCTCCCCAGGGGTACTTTCTTCCCAAGCTGGAGAGTGAACCTCTCCAAATTCCACTTCAGTCCTGGCAAACCAAACTCTACAGGTTTCCTTTTGTGAAATAAAAGATTTTGYTTCCCTGAGCACACTTGTACCCTTTAAAATCGCTGTTTCACCTTCCTTCAACACCGGTGATGGAACAGATGAGTTCCCAGAAGAGCGTGGAAGTTTTGGGCCAAACTTTGCCCTTGTTTCCCCAGCACACACCCATCCACTCCTTTGTTTCCCAAATCCTAACAAACTTCTCCGGTAAGAGTCACCCCACCTTTCCCCAGGGCCGCGGCCTCCTCCAGGCATTCATTCACCTTCCACCTGGGACGGTGCCGTGTGTCACAGGGGTGCAATTCCCTGTGCCCACATCCCAGCTTCTCAGCCCCGCTCACTGCCTCCTCCACCCACACCAGGAACRGTCAGAGAGACCAGTTCTGCCTCAACTCATCCTCAGGACAAGCCTCTAAATGTCCCATTTTCCCCATTTTAATTACCAACACCCATATTAACAGCCCCTCCTTTACGCTGGGAGAATTCGTTCTTTTCCCCTCCCCATACACTAAATTCCACCCATTTCCCAGGGAACTGATCCTTTATTGAGGAGAAGCTCAAACATGGACGCTTCCTGTGGAACACTCCAGGCTCTGTTCCACACAAAAGGCTTTTGTCTGGATCCCCAACGCGAGGGCGGCGGGCGAGGACGAGACTCCGCGATCAACGATGACACAGGGTATATGTTTTTGTAAAAATTTTATTTGTCAAAGAAAAAAAGCAATGGCCAATTGAAACCTACGTCATCTTTAACTCCAATTTTGGTCTTTAAATTTAGAGAAATGACTTATTTACTTTTTTTTTATTTTTAAACAAACCCCCCTTTTTCCCCTTTAAGGTTTACCATCTACTCGTGCTGAATCCTTCCAAGGAGATTGCTCCAGCGTACCTCTCCAGGTCCTCGCTTTGCTCCTTTTACCAAAAAAATGCAAAACTCCATCGTGCATCTTAAGGGCTCCAATCGTCAAAAATAGGAAAAAAAATATCTTTGGAATAGCCAATTGAGTTGAATAAAAAAAATCCACACGAATGCGGTTTGGTTGGGGCAGGAATCCACTCCTATGTTCCTGGTAATTTGATCCCGCTCCATGAATCCTTGTAATTCAGCCTCCCTATCCTATCCACATTATGATTTGAATCCAATGATCCAGCTCCAAGGATTGGGATCCAGTGAGCCCTCTCCAATCCAAACCTTTATAACCAGCAAAACCAAAAAAGAGGAGGCAAAAAGTTAGATACTGTAATGAAAAAATAGGATTCTGGGGAATGATCAGTTATGTTTGCCATCAATTAATTCAGATGTACAGTAATAACTATCAATTCCCCAAAACAAACTTTCCAATGGTGATGCTCAGATAATTTCTTTAGAAATGTTAATTACTATTTGGAGGAAACATTGTAAATATTTACAATATGTCAACTGGAAATGCCAACATACTCAGCGCATTGGTGGGTACGAGGTTTTGTGGTTGTAAAAAATGGTTTTACTAAACTGGAAAAGCTTTAACTGCTCGGTCTATCCACCTACTATGGAATGGCTGGACTACAGCTGCACTCCCAGCTGGAGGGAACGTTAACAATCGGTGTTTTCACACGGATCGTGAGTCAATCGTGAATTAGTCTGAGGGGGCAGGGCTGAGACTTAAATTATTCCCCACTAGGTTTGCTATTTTTATTTTGCTTTCATTCTGGTACTTATAAAAATGCAACAGCCACGCTGTATCAGTCACACAGAGGACATGCAGATTTTAGCAGTATTGATATTATACTCTGATTGCAAGTTCTACTACAAGTGTACGGATACTACGGACATGGACACTTGTAACCAAACGCTGCGGGACAAATAAACCAATACTCCCCCCCCGGCCCCGGTTATTCCTTTAAAAAACTAGAATGGAATAGAGAATTACAAAAGCAGGGATTTGGCCACAATTGCCCCCCCAGRAGAAGTAGTTTTAAAAGAGAAGAGCAATCGCAGCCTGCGGTCACGAGAACATGCCTGAAGCGACACGTGGGGACACGTATGTGCTCGGCCTCAATTCCCCTGTCTCTCAGTATAAGGTCAATACTGCCAAGTTCATCTGTGACAATAGCACTTGGAGTCATACCATTGCCTCCATTATTGATCTGATCCTCCTCAATCCTCCTTTTGACAATCCTAAAATGATTGACATGTGCTCCACAATCCTTTAATCCAAAGCATTCTTAATCCATCTCTTCAGATATGTCTACAGAAAGACACACGAAAAGGCAAGATAAAATGTAAGATCCCCCAGAAGAGACAAGTTAGCCACAAACATCCCAACATCCCCAGCTCGTCTCGACCACAGCGGAACACTGAGACATTTACACAGCAATACCACAGCTCCAAGAATGTTGGTATTGAACTAGAACTAAACCGGAACAATCCTGACTGACAGCAATTAAAATACAATTTACCAAAGACAGGAGGGGAATGTTGGTGTCGAGGAGCAAATACTCACTAGGGATTTTACACAAGAATGCAATTCAACACTTCAGCCAATTCGAGTAAAACAGTTGGAATTTTTTAAAAAAAATAATGAAAGACTGTACTAAGTAAAGGAAAACTGTGTACAACATGGGGTTCTACAAAAAGATCAGAGCTAGTGATGTTTATGTACGAGATCGGGATCTGCTGTGGCGGGGAGAGTAGCGTGGAGATCCTCTGCTTCTTCTTGGGGAATAACTGCGGCTTCTGCTGTTGCTTCGACTACGGCTCCTGCTACGACTACGGCTGCGGGACCGAGATCTTCCATAGCTTGGGCTTCTTGGGCCATCAACTTTAACACGGATGTAGGCAGTTTCTCCCTATTGAATAGACAGAACTTTCGATTGACACGTCGAGGCTTCAGGGCCATGTTTCAGGCATGCTGACAGACTGCAGACAGCGTTACTAYGGCCGGGACAGACAGCAGAGCTTACACGTCTATCTCCAGCCTGACCACACACTTATTCAGCTGCTTTGTAACCAAACAGTGAACACCACACGTTCCTTACCTTCAAATCCTACTGTTAAGCCCCTTGTATCCAATTCTGGACAAAAAAAGTAAGTGTGATACCTACCTCGTGAGATCTAAATTTAGTGTTATCCAGCTTTCGCACAGCGTAGGTCATGTCTTCCTTCCGCACAAACTCCACGACACCAGTGCCATCTCGGAAAACATCAGCATAACATACATCACCTGCTTCACGCATGTGATCCTTTAAATCCTGCCAACTTCCACTTGGAGGCAGCCCTACAGAGAAACCAAGACATGACTTTAAAACCGGATTAGAGCCTCACCTCCTGTAGTTACAGGAGCAGCAAAGCTGCAGTGAAAAAGAGAAGCGCTCAGCGTCGGGAGCACACCACTCCTCCCTCCCAAAGCACACGGGGCGATGCTTTCTAAAGAGCAGCTCGCAGCAGCACCGCGCCTGCAGGACCCCGGGGGAGCACTTGGGCTGACAGAGAGCAATGACTCACCCGAGACGATCACTCTGTACTCCGAGCGCCGGGACGGGGGGCCGTACCTGCCCCGAGGGGCTCCTCCCCCTCCGCCACCGCCGCCGCCTCTGCCGGTGCCGCGGCCGCTCCGAGGGAACTCCACGCGGAGGCGATACCCATCGTAGTCGTAGCCGTCCCGCCCGTAGACGGCGTCCTCCGCGTCCCTGCGGGCGGCACGGGGCGGGCGGTGAGCGCGGCCGCCGCACCCCCCGCCTTTGTTCCCGCTTCCCGCCCGCCTCTGCCCGCCCGCCGCCTCACCAGGCCCCGTTAGCGCGGCCCAGGGCGCGGGGCGATGCTCCCGGGCGGGTAACTGCGGCTCCGCCGGGGCCGGGCGGCCCCGGGGCCCAGGGCAGCGCCAGAGGGGTCTCACCTGGGGTCCTCAAACTCGACGAAAGCGAAGGGCGGGCCCCCGCGGCGGTTCTTCAGGTCGATGTCGCGGATGGCGCCGTACTTGTAGAACACGTCCTCGATGTCCTTGGTGCGGATGTCGGGGGGCAGGTTCCCCACGTAGATGCGGCAGTCGTTGTTGCCGGCCGGGCCGCGAATGACGCCGCCGCCGGACATGGCGAGGTCGGCAATGTTTGCGGCGGCGCGGGGCGGCGCGGGGCGGTGCGGGCGGCGCGGGGCGGCGGTGGCGGGGCCGGGCCGGGCTCTCGGGGCGCTCGTCACCTCCCCCGACCGCCGCTCCAAAATGGCGCCCGCGGCTCCGCTCGCGCTGCCTCTGCGCGCACCGATCTCACCCCGGGACGCAGCACCGACCGCAGCACCGCCCGCGCTCACGGTGGACGAGCGGCGCAGGCGTCTGCCGCCGCGTCCTCACTCCTCCGCCCTGCGCATGCGCGGTTGCACCGCAAAGTAGTCCCTCCGTTCTTGCCGCTTCGGAGAAGCCGAGACCGTTCGGACGGCGCAGCTGCGGGATGCGAGGGTGCGGCGAGCTCGACTGTGCCCCGGGGAACCTCCGGTGTCCGCGGCGGGGAAAGACGCACCTCCCGTCTGTCGCTTTCCCGGCGGCTGGCCGCATGACGTCACGTCCGGTGCGGCGCCCCGCGCCTTCTAGGTCCGGCCGGGGAGGGCGTGCCCCACAATGCCCCGCGCGGGACGGCGGGGGCGCTTGGCGCCAAGCGGGGAGCGTGTCCCACAAGGCATTGCGGCGGGACCGCGCGTGGCGTGAGGGGAGGGCTGTGTCCCCAGCGTGTCCCCGCCGTATCCCCCGTGTGTCCCCGCCGTGAGCTGAAGGGCCGTGCTCGCGGCTCTGTCCTGCTGTGCCGTGCCCAGGGACAGTGGGGAGAAGGGATCTGCCCGCTCCCCGGGGGCAGGAGGGCGGTTGACCCAAAATGGCCGCCCCGAGGGCACAGAGAGCGGGAGCAGCCCCGGCCCGCTCTGCCAGGCAGGCACTCAGCTTACGCATCACCTTTAGCAACTAACGTTCCGTTTTAAACCTGTTGAGTTTGTCTTTTTCTCCCCTCACGGTGTGTTTTCCTGTTACCGAACGCACGTGATGGTTTCTGGGGGCTCTTGCATCAAACACTTCTTTTGCAACAGACCCCGATGAGTTTGGACAGAACAAACTAATAATGGCCTTGACTTTGTGTCTATGTTAAAGTTAATAAAAGTGAAGGAAAAAAAAGCKTTAGGAATTGAGGCAAAGTCACATCCCAAGTGGACACAATTGAGGACAATGGTGAGGGCTGCATGCTCCTGCAGAAGAATGTGCTGTATAGTGCGCTTGTGAAGGTTTAATGTAGGGTCACATGCAAAACATGCACAAAAGAGGGCAGAAAAGGACTTCCTGGGAAAGAAGCAAGGCAACAATGTCCAATTATGTCTATAAGACTATGTTTTAAATAAAGTCACTTTAAAGCATCAGTGGAGTACTCTGGGTTGTCACAAAGCCCTCACAGATGCGTTAAAGCAGCTTTAGAGTGAGAAACCACTTCAGTGTGCCTCAGTCCACGAGATAATACAGGAAGGTGGGGGAGATTGTGCTAAAAATTATTGAAATAAGTGATCTTGTGCAATCTGGGTGTCTCTGAGCCCTGGGTGTTGTTTGTATCAGCACAAGACTCCATGTGGTGCTGGAGAGGCTCAGTCACTGAAACCCCTGTGAGGGGTTAAAGCAGTGTCAGAGTGCAGAGAAAACCCTTTTAGGCTCCTGAGTCAATTAAGGGATTGTGAAAAATGCCTTCTGGCTCTTCCTTGGAGCCYGTCATGCTGCCCTCATTTTTCACATGTTAATGAAAAATGCATATTCCTCTGGAAAAACAGCAATCCCGTGGCTGACAGGGAAATATTTTCAGTGTAACATCACGACATGTGTGACTGTTACAAATGCTGCTCGTTTTTCTCTCATTGAGGCTGAAGTGCAGCGATGTGCTCTGCTCTGGGGGTTTTTAACGGGGAATGTCCCTGTTGGGTCACCAAYGGATTAAACAACAGAGGTTAATGACAGAGAGATGGGGTGAGAGAGCTCATCTTCACGAGAGGTGGTTGGCGAAGGGTAAAGTCCCAACTGCCTCGGGATTTTCTGCATCTGTAACAGAGTTTTAGGGTTTTACAATTCCCTTTTTAGTGGAACACAATGTGGTGAGCAGTGACTGCGGCCCCTGTGGTTCCAGCGCAGATCTATGTGACTTCAGTGGGTAGTTTGGGGGAAATAATGGGGTTTTAACATTATTTAACAAGGTGTTCAGTTATTTGCCAGCTCATTAGAAATACTTGCAGAGTCTCCATCCCTGGAGGTGTCCAAGAAATGACAGGACATGGCACTCAGTGCTGTGGTCTGGTTGACAGGGTGGTTATGGGTCAACGACTGGACTTGATAATCTTGGAGGTCTTTTCCACCCTACATGATTTGAGGATTCTGTGATCCCTGGAAGTGTCCAAGGCCAGGCTGGACGGGGCTTGGAGCAACCTGGGATTGTGGAAGGTGTTCCTGCCCATRGCAGCGGGTRGAACTGAATGAGCTTTAAGGTCCCTCCCAATCCAAACGTTTCTGTGATATTAAAAAACCCCAACGAGTCCCCTCCCCACAAAAAACAAACCACAAAGACCCCAATTATACTTTTCCCAGGTGCAGGGAAGCTCCATCCTTTGCCAAGAAATGAGTCTCTATTTTCAAAAACTTGTTAAACCGCTGAAAATTATTTTAAAGGCGTCATAAACCAACGGTAAGTCTGCCTGGTTGGTGAAAACCCTGTTGCATAATTTCTTTTATGTGTTAATAATCCTCATAACTGCTTTAAATTATTGTCTTAATTACCTTAATGAAGTGTCTCTTTATAGAAGTATTGGATGTTTTCTTCCTCATTACCTTCCTTAGCTCTGTGTTATCAGTGGACTGTTTAGTTGGATATGCTGCGGAATACTTATTTCTCAGAGTCATTTTTGGCTTTCTAGCAAAACACATATGGGGAGAATCAATAAATTATGTAGAAAATAAATTACAGGGAAGGCAAAGGCAAATGATATTGCTAAAGAAAAAAGAAGCCAACTACTGTGAAATGACAAGTTTTTGTTCTCAAAATGGGAGCAATAGCAACCAGAGCTTTCCAAGGGAGGATATTGGTGAATAATGCAAATATTACCCCTGTAACATCACTCTTATTGTTATTCCTGATGAAACATGGGAAGCAGGAGGTTTCCCAAGCAGAGCTGCGGGGCTGGGGCCACGGCCCACGCCTGTCATCACCCAGCTCTGTCAGAGAGAACCTGTTTTTCCTAATCCTCGCCACAGAGCGATCCAGCTGGGATTAGTCCTGACTAATCTTACTGCGTTGCAAAATAACAGTTCATCAAAGCTCAGATTGTTTGGGAGAAAAGGGTCATTTTTAAGAGGCGTCTGAAGTTGTAACGTTTTTTTTGGAGAACTGAGCTATGAATTGTCCAAACTTGCCATTTCCCTCCTGTAACAGTCGTTTGGAATCTGCTGCTGGAGGGATTTCCTTGGCATTTCACCAGTAACTTGAAACCACACAGGTTGTGTCTTTGGAGGTGAAATACAAAGCTGATACTTTGGGGGGGGTGGTTCCATTTTAAATAGTGCTTCAAAGTTATCAAACTTACTCTTTTGCATGTAGAAAAAAGATACCAGTCTGATTTTTTCAGAGAAACTCTGAGTTTAAGATAAGACAAGGAAAGTGTGTGTAAGTTTGAAAATAATTCCCATAAGAGTGGATGGTGACAGAGCTCCTTTTGTTTATGCAGATTTATCTGTAAGCAAAGAGATTTCCTCTGCACATGCTGGGGCATGTCTGGATGCAAACGGAAAACACAGCACACTGCCAGTGGGAATTTTTCCTGGAAGCCAGCCCAAAAGGACACACACAGGTGGAGACTTAAAGGAGAAAAGCCAGACAGAGCAGAGRTAACAGCAGCAGAATTCGAATCATCCCAGGTGGATTGGGAATGCTTATTTTTAGAATTTCCAAAACCTTGCTGTTTTTCCTTCGCGAGAACAGCCACACCATGCAGCTGGCCCCACGATGTGCTCAGATCCAAGGTCCCCAGAGCAGAGTGAAGGGGCACAGGGAAGTAGATTCTACCTAAATTGTGTGTGGTTATTTGTCTGGCTGGTAGCAGTTAAAGGTTAATTTAAAAAAACTAAAAATAATAAAAAGCAGGGGTTTGCTGTGATTTCTGCTGTCTCGTTTCTATGTTACTCAGATTTGCAGCAATTCCCATGTGCCAGCACACCACAGCTGGGGGTGGGAGGGATAGAGGCAGCAGTTAGCACAGAGCAGAAAGTTTCAATGAGCTTGAACCCATTTTCATGGATTTATTTCCCTGGGAAAACATTTCTGTTCATCCAGAGCTCCGCCACTGCTCCCCGCCTCTCGCTGTCACTGAGTATCGCAGCAGCTGCTTGTATTGCTCTTCCCTCTCCCTGCCTGGTGGGATGCTCCAAGGCCTGACATSGAGAGGGAGGAAAATGAATGCACACTGTCAATGTAAATAAACCTGCTAAGGTTTATTCCTGCTAAGGAATAAATAAGCGGAAAGGAGCAGATCCATTTGGGTCGCTCATTCCAGAGGGATCCTCGTGGTTTGGCAGGGACTGGCTAGYGAGGGTTTCCCTGCAGCTGCTCCCTTTCCTTTTGCTGTTTTTATTTCCCCCATGCATTTCCTGGAGCTGCCTCCTTTCCCCTCGATGCATTCCCACACTCCAGGTGTGTGGCACACAGCCGGCTGAGCCATCCACACTGGGATTCACTGGGGAGCCACTGCCATAGTGCACCAGTGGCACAGCACTGGCAGCAGGAGCTCGCCGGCCCCTCCTGGCACTTCTCTTCCCACCATTTGTGTTCCGACTCCGAGCGAATGTTGCCATCCTGATACAGGGAACTGAAACAGTGTTTGTCCATTAGAGGTATTGATAGCTTCTTATCTGGTGTGTGGCATCTCTCACTGTCCCTGCCAGGACACCGCAGGCCATGGCACAGCCACGGGCAGCAGGAGCTCTGCACTTACACATCCCGGGGATGTCTCTGTGGGGGCCATGCCACTGAGCCAAGCCTCGGGAGCGTGGATAAAGCTGGAGGTCTTTGTTCTCCAAAAATAACCCCAATTTGCCAGGCCTGAGTGGTTTTTAAAAGGAGGTTTCCATTAGCTTTCTGTCAGAGAGCCGCTGGCAGCGCTGCCGACGTCCCCGCTCCCTCCCCGGCTCGGGGCTTTCAGCACCACGCGGCCCCTGTGGCATCAGTGTGGGTTTGCGAATTTTATTTAACACAAGGAACTGCAACGAGAGAGAAATGCATTAAAAGTGGTTTCAAGTAAAGTATTTTGAAGTACAAATAAAGTTTTCAGGACTCTTTCGTGGACACTGCAACTTTATGTAAACATTGGAGAGAGGCGAGGGACTGCGACAACTGCTTGAAACAAAAACTCACAGAGACCAGGGCAGGAGGGACACTGAGCCATATATTTTTTCTGTCAGAGCTCAATGAAAGGCAAATAAACGAGGAAAAATAAACTCAACGTTTACAAAAGGCCCAGGGTGGGAGCAGCTGCCGAGGTCTGGAGCAGTTTGCTGATCCCAGTGCCCAGGTGCTGCTGAAAGGGTTCTGCTCCCACTGGAAATCCTGTTCCACAGCATTTTGTTATTCAGACATTCCTAATCTAGGAAACCTCACGGTTCATATCCCATGAATCCTTAAGGTGAAGGGTGCAAAATAAGTGCTTTTAAATGAGCAGGTTAAAAGATGTGTCAGAAATTAGGAGTGGAAATGCCCTAGCAGTGGCTATCCCATGCTCTGCTCTTCAGGGCAAAGAAAAAACAAGACAATTTGGTTTTTGTATGATACTGGACTTGCTGGTACCACAGTAGCCCAACTAAAACGTGAAATACAAAGCATAAACCTAGTTTTTTCCTTTTCCTAGTGGGCCTCTTAGGCGAAGTTCCTTGAGGGCAGTAAATGGGAATATCGGGTCTTTGTCGTTTAGAGTGTGAGCGATGGATATTAATTTGATAGTTTCACAGAAAGCATATTAACATTTTTATCCTCTGAAATACCACATGTGAGAAAGAAAGGATCCAAGGAGCAGGAGCTGCCTGGGATGAGGAGCCTGGGAGAGCTGGCCTGGCGAGGGCAGGGAGCTGCAGCACCAGTAAAAGCCACAGTTCCTCCATGGGAACCAGTTAATCGTAAGTCCAAGGCTTTGGATAATGTCCTGGTGTATCAGAGGACTTTACTGCTTCTTGGTTTGCCTCCCCATTCCAGAGAGTTTCACCACACACTCACATGTGTGGCATCCCCGTGAGGGTTTTTTGCTGTTAGCAGCAAACAATACCTGAGCTGCCGGGCCGAGGGCAAGCACAAAGCAGTGCCTCCACTCTTGTTTGCTCCAAGAGCATCAATGCTGTCAGTGAGCAGTTTTTTCCATTAGTCCCCTTTTTATGCCTCCTTATCCTCCCAGGCAGAGGACAGCTTTGCTCATGAACCGATTGCTTGCCTGCTTGGAGTTAAACATGAGCTGAGTGTTGCGAGGGACTGGCCTGAAATGCCCCTGGGCACTGGTGGGACTGGAGTGAGCTGGAAATACACCTCCCAGACCCCTGCATTGGTGGTTTACTCTGAGGGCACAGGTTTGGATGTCGCTGGCACCCACTGGCTTCTTGGTGCTCCACGGCAAAGTCAGGTGTGTGTGCTGGTGGCTGACCATGGGTTGGGCTGGATCCTATGGAGGCTCACCTGGATCCCAGCACGGAGGCAGAGCTGTCYGAGGGCACCGAGGGCTGTTCCCAAGGACACGTGTCTGTGCAGAGCTGTGCTCTCCTCCCACGGATATTTCCGGGCCGTGAGACCTAAGCAGTTGTAACATTCCCGTAAGAAAACCACCACCTTTGCAAACTTTGGCAATGTTTGGCTGGAAGCCTCTGCTCTTTTCTGGCCATTAAGTGCATTCCTGACACCTCTCCCTGTGTATCCACGATAACCAGCCCCTCAGACTGGGGATGGGGCTGGACCCTGCCCAGTAATTCCCACCCTGGAGGTGTCAAGCAAGGGATGGAGTGCACTTGCAGCTCCAGATATGAGTTTTCCTGGCTCGCTCTGGAGGTGCCAGATGGAGGTGGATATGGGCTGTGCTCCCCTCCATCTCCCTGCTCCTGCCCTCATGCCCTTGCTGAGCCTTTGGGTTGTGCTGGCTCGGAGCAGTGCTCTGCACAAGGACAGCCCTTCCTGCTGCATTTCCAAGGCCGATTAAGCGGGAGGCAGAGTAGCCTTAAGCATTCCTCTAATTAAAACAAAATCCCTCGTGGCCGCTTATATACAGAGAGATATTACAGACTTAAGGGTTGTATAAAATGTGTATTTATTGATCAGATCAACTGTTGCTGCTCCTGCTGTAGAGTTCAGTGAGAGCATCAACATGACTGGGCTGGAGAGGAGGGTGGGGGAGTTTGGCCGAAGCTTTCAGTGATGCCAGCCCGGGGTGAGCCCGTGAGTACATGCCTGCTATATATACATTTATGTATGTTTATATACATTTAAATACACAGCTGCCCAGCTGGGCATCACTTCCAGTGCCCATCCTGGTCCTGCTTTCCCATGCTCTGGTGCAGGACACGCTGCTCCCGCCAGGCTCTGGGCTCCCACCACCCCAGCTGTGGTTTGCGGAGTTGGACCCACAGTGGGCTGTTTCTGGCTGCTTTGCTCCTGAGCCCACTCAAATGGCTGTTTCTTTGACTGCAGGAAGGCAAGAGCAGTTCTGGTAAAGCCTTGGAGTGATCGATGGATGTGACGTACTTTCCAGGGAGAAACAACCATTCAAAAGCTTTTGCAGGCTGAGATTTTGTGCTCAGCAAGTTGCTCCAATTTGAAGCACAAACCCAAGAAATGTGAGTGTGTGGTGGAAATGTCTGCAGGCCTGGATTAAAGCGGCGCTGGCAGATGAGGCTGTAGCTTCCACAAGATAAACATTACAGAAAAATAGTGTAAATACGGGGGATTCTACATTTTTTTCCCCTCATTTTTTCCCTCACTCAGGCCAGGAACTGCTAAAGCTTAAATAAATCATTGCAGAAGTGAGACTGACCTAAATTATTCYACACAGTGGAGACCTTGTCTCCTGCTTTTGGAGATTCTTGTATTTAAGCTGTGCCAGAACAGGGTTTAAGTTGTCTGTACAGCAGTAGCTCCTTCCTACGCCCTGGGGAGCTCGGGGGAAGGTGTGAGATCGGCTGGCATGTGCCAGCAAGGCTGCTGGGGAGGCAAAGCCACCGGCTCACACGTGCTGGGGGAGCCAGCAGGGATTTTTGGTGCCACACCATCCCATGCTCGGAGCTGGCAGGTTTCCCTGCCCTGTGTGGGGCTGTTGCTGTGCCGGGCTCCACTTGTTCCCAATGAACACCCAGTCCAGTGCCTAATTAATTCGTGCATGTGTGTCTAATCAGGGAATGCACAAGTGCACAGTTAATTTACATTTGGGCACCCAAGGAGTTCATGCATCGGCACCCATAGTGACCCTGCATGAGCACACACAGGTTCACGCTTAGAGCTCATACAGGTGCAGGGTTAGTCCTGCAGGGGAGCCGGGTCAGCGCATCCATGGACGGCTCAGTTCCGTGCCCATGAGCCCCGATCAGTGCATGCATGAGCACCGGGGCAGGTCACGCATGAGCGCCCCGTTATTTGGCATACGAATGCCCAATTAGCCTGTGCATGACTGCTCAATCATTTCATGCATGAGCACCAAGTGGTTTACACATGGTTTCCCCGTAGGTTCACTGGTGAGCACCCAGTGTGTTCCTGGAGCAGGGACACCTCTGGGGACTGCAGCCCGTGGCTGGAAGAAGGAGCAGGGAGCGTGGCAGAGTGGAGGGAGCACGGTGCAGGGATGTGGCTGCCGCGGATGTGCTGCCGTGGGGCAGGAGGAACCCCCATCCTGCAGCAGCCCAAAGCCACTGGCATGTCTTGGCACCTCCCAGCTCCTCTGACGGCAGCACCGTGCTCTGCTCGACCACAGGAACCCAGCTTTGGCAAGTGCTGTGGCTCACAGGAGGGTGGAGTAAATGATCACAACAGCCCTTCCAGCCTTAAAAATGTAGGAAGCCTTTGATGTGCATGCAGGACGCCTTGCAGAYAAACCACATTGGGTGTAGGGCTTGTGCGGGAGCACCGGCCCAAAGAGAGGGAGCACAGAAAAGGAAAAATGGAGAAGCTCAAGGGAAGAGGTAAAATTATCTGTCATCCTTGCCCTGGCCCTGCAAGCACACCGAGTGTGTGTCCCAACCCCTGCCCCGTGGTCAGGCTGGGAGCCCTGCACAGCCCACTGTGGGAGTGAAGCCACAAGACACAGGCCCAGAGCACGTGGCTTTGGTGTGACTTTTGCTTTGGGGTTTATGTTGTCTTCAAACCCATTTTTCAGTTCGGGAGAGATCAGATTAAAGGGAGTTGCCAGCTCTGAGTGCATCCAGCTGGTCTGRGAGCCAGGGCTGGGGTGGTGGGAGCTGTGAGCAGGGGGCTGGGTGGCTTCTCACCCCTCATCCCTCTGCATGCACTGAGGCAGTTCTTGCATCCCTGTGCTCATATGCCGAGATTCCAGAGATGTCCTTATTTATGGATCCTGCATAAACTGCACACCGCGAGTCACTCGCAAAAACTTGCAGGGAGCAGCTGACCTGAATCCATATTAATAAGGCTCACAAGTCGTGGAGTGTTTTCTCTCTCATGCCTGTGGGATGGCAGGAACGCGCTGCCTTGTGGCACGCAGGCTTTAGACAAAAAGCCGTCTATAGCCTGTCACATTTTTAAGCCCGTTTGCCTTGGAGATAAGCCCAGGCTGCCCTGCCGTGGTGCCACGCTGCAGCTGCCTCTGCTCCGGGACAGGCCTGGGGAGATGAGGAGAGATGGCTCCCTGCACACCAGAGCCAGGGAAGGGCCATGCTGGCTTTGGGGACGGCGTCGGGGCTTCAGAGCCCCAGCGTGTGATGCTGCTGGGAAGTGTGTGACCCAGTCCTATAGGGGAGAATTTCTCCCTGGGCAGGGCCACCTCAACCCCTTCACCCACTACCCCGCTGCTCTGCTCCCACAGCAGTAATGGGGAGGGACCCCTTTCCCAGCTGCAGAACCTGGGAGACAGTCCCAGGTCTGGTGTTCCTGCACTCCGGTCTCATGTTGGGATGACAGCCTTTGCAGATCAGGCAATAAAACAGGGGACTTGGGGCTGCTATTGCTGCTAAAGGACCACTCATGGTGCCCAAACGCTCCGCGTCAGCGGTGGCAGCTCCCGCAGGAGGTTTTAGAGCCTTTCCTTTTATAGGGCTTTTTCTTTTTCCACGGGATTTATCCAGGTTCAATAGCAGGGATTCAGGGAGATAATAACGTACATTAACCAGGGTGCTGGAAACTGCTTTGCAAACAAGATTGATCAAAGCAGCCCAGGACGGAGAGCAAATCCTCCGGAATGCGCTTTGCAAAACACTTGCCGAAACAATTGACTCCTGGTAAAAAATAACACATTGGGCAGTCCCGGGGGGCTGTGCTGGGGAAGGACCYGGCTCCGGCAGCCAAAATGCTGGGGGGGGCTGCAGCCATGAGCGAGGGCTTCTGTGAATATGATGAAGTGGCMAAATCCCCCTTGGGATGGAACAGCAGCCCTGCTCTGGGGTGCCCACACCCTCCATTCCATTCCAGAGGAGAATTAATAGAAGTTGCTTTACTGCTGCTGTTGTTTTTATTGATTATTGACAAGGAGAGTGACTGATGGTGGAGTCTAGAGGAGAGGAGCAGAGGTGCTCCCTCTGTAGACATGTGGGAGGAGGAGATAGGAAAGGAATTCCTGCAGGAGAGGAGATGAAGGTGACATTTCARCAGTTGTCTGCTGTGGATCTGTGCTATAAAATAAGTCAGTGTGCCACGTCCATGGCGGGGCAGAGCAGAACTAACAGGCTGAGTCATACCAAAGTGAGTTTAGGTTAAATAAGAAAAATTTCCTATGGGATATGTTCCTGTAGAGGTGCAGCAGATGCTGCAGCCACACTCACACTGTCAGCCCCGTGTTCAGATCTTAGACCTCTGTGTTTCCTGTGGCAGATGGTTACAAAGTCTGTGGTTTTTCACTTAAAATCGCCTGGGATTGGAAACACATCCCATGGGGAAGCATGTGGCCACGGGGCAGGAGGAGCACAGCCTTAGATGGCAAACTACTCATCATGCCAGGCCCTTTTCCTGTGAATCTCTGTGAAGTGCTTTATATAGTCCACTTGGAGGAATTTATAAACATATGCCTTTTGTCAGTCTTCAGGAACACATCTCCCTCCATGGCATTCCAAGCACTTTCTTTGTCAAGGCCGTGCTCCTTCCAGTGCAAGGAGCAGGACTGAGCCAGGCAGGAGCAGGGCTCCTCTACCTCCTCTTGCTGCAAATGCTTTGGGAGGAGGCAGGATGTAACTGGGATGGGGTTACACTGGGATTACAGAAGCAGCCACCTGGACTGGAGCCAGCTCTGGGGACCATGGACTGTCACCATTTGGGTTCAGTGCMACTCATTGGTACCTTGTCTCTTTGCTCCCCAGGGCAGCTCCCTCCTGCCCTGTGCTGAAGGTGCCCACAGGCATCCCCAGGACAGGAGAGAGGCAAGTGCTGCTTCTGCACCAGGAAAATACCAGGAGGTATTTGGGTATGGTGTGACTCTTGGTGTGACTCTTGGGGATGTCCTGTGCAGGGTTAAAAGTTGGTCTCAATGATCTTTGTGGGTCCCTTCCAACTCAGACTATTCTGTGATTCTGTGATGGGAATCCCCATGGGAAAGCCTGGGGCTTCCATGGGGTGGGACAGACAGGATAAGCATCACCCAGCAGCTGCCTCTGGCCTTAAAACCTGCCGAGCCCCATTAGCTGCCCGGCATCAGCTCGGCACTGAGAGAGCAGCGCAAACGTCCCCGATGCGAGCGGCGGCTCCGTTCCAAGGCTCTGCGCCGCCGGTCTGGGATGCTCAGAAAACAGATCCACAAGGCTCAGATCTGCTGCCTCAACAGAGGCTCGGCGGAGCTATAAATAGCCCAGCCAAGCGTGGTGCAGCGAACCTGAGCGGAGCCGGCTGCCCTCGTGGGCAGGCGCTCTGGGAGCCGTGTGGGGACAGCGGCTCGGCCGCTCTGCAGCGTGGCCTGGGGAGCTGACCCACTGCAGCCGGGCAAGACAAGGCCATGCCACCTCCCTGGGCATGGCCTTGTGCCCCTGTGCTCATACAGCCTTGGTGCTGGGCACTGCAGCGTTCATTCATCCTCATTTGCTTTTCTGCTGCTGACTTCTCCTCCCTTAAAGAAGGAGCTCAGGGCTGGACCCATTAAGGAACAGTAAATATTTTATTTGCTGATGGGAGTTTTGACCAGTATCTCAGAGGCTGCAAAGGTCACACCAGGAAATATCCACTTCATTAGCAAATGGGATCGGCCCATTCCGGGGCTGCTGGCTTGTGGAGTGAACCCAGCCTGTCCCCCGGGTGCTGTTACCAGCTGTAGGCTTGTCTTGGTTCAGCAATCAAATCAGGGAGGTTTCAGGACCTGGAGTGGTTTTCTTGGTTCTCAAGGACATGCAGGCAATTACAACTGGTCTCATTAAGAGCCAGCTGAGCCCGGGCAGCGCTGTCTTCATCTTGCTACTGCTCGGGCACCGCAGCGTGGGAATGGGGACAGCACGGGAACCAGGATTTTTTTTGTTTTGCTGGGCTTTTCTTCAGGTAGCTTCTGCAAAAGGGCTTCTTGGCACTGCTGCTCGAGTGAAATGGAGCAACCAAAAGGAGAGCTGGCTGGCGGCCAGCCCGGCAGACGGGCGCGCGGGGGCAGCCGGGGGGGCAGGTGTGCGCCTGGAGCATGGTTATCGAGGGCAGGAGCCCCGTGTGGGAAAGCCAAGTGTCCGAAGCGCTGGGGTCACACCTGCCTGCCAGGACCCCTGTGCAGGACAGTCAAGTGTCCGAAGCGCCAGGGTCACACCTGTGTTCCAGGGTCCTGCTGGCCTGSTGCTCCCTTGCTGCTGGCCCTGGCGCAGGATCCTGAGACCTCACACGCAGGTGTGTGAACAGAGAGCTTTTATTGTCCCCTCTGTCCTTACCTCGGCTTTCACGTGTCTGTGGAACATTGCATTTCTCAGGGTGAACGTATGATGAAGCAGCTCAAACAGCCACATGTCAGCCCCAGGCTCTGGGTGTGCAGGGACAATTCTCAGCGATGCAGTACCCAGGTTTGGGATTTTATCAGTTTTCCCACACAAAACAAGGCTGGACCTGGCAGGAAAAGGACCTGGCAGGATGCCCTGAGACATCCCACAGGAAAAGCAGTGACTCCCACAGGATGTGGGGCTGGCGGTTTAGTGAAAGCTGGTCATTCCCCAAACTTTGCTGGGCATTCCCCAAGCTTTGCTGCCCGTAGGAAAACCCCAAGAAACGCGGGGACCCTTTGGATGTATTCAGGAGGGGGAAATCTGTCTGCGGAGATGCTGAGTCCTGTGCGGGACACTGAGCACCTGCCTGCGGTGACCTGAAAACCTGGGTATCTGGGAATGGTGTAGGAGAGCAAGGGTACATTGAGCCCCAGGGAACGTGGATCTGTCCCTAATGGGGTGCTAACAGCCTCAGGGACCTTTCACAGGTCCCTCTCTCCCGTTAAGTGTCTTTCAGCTGTAAATATGTGCCAGTGTGGGAGGGCATCTCAAGGCTCAAGGGATCCATGACCATGGCACGTTGAAGACCCCAGGTGGAAGGTGCCATTGAGGCACAAAGCTGCAACTCATCACCAAGACAGGACTAGGTTTGACTCAGGTTGAGCCTCTGACCGAGAACAGTTTGGTGTCTGACCCAACCCAGTGGGTCCCTCTCAGAGGGGCTCAGGCTCCCGCCGACGATCGGGGTCCCAAGGCAGAGGGGACCCCTGCAGGGGAATCATGATCCCCTAAGGCAGCAGAGGCCTCTCCAAGGATCAGCCCCACCAGAGGATCAGGCTCCCCACGGGGATCGGGGCCCGAGGCGCGGAGCCCCCGGGGCAGCACAGCCCCTCACATCAGCCCCGGCCCCTCACGGCGCCCCTACCCCCCGGCCCCGCCCCTCCCCGCCGCGCGCCGCCCCGCGGCATTGTGGGATGAAACAGGATGTAGGCAGAACAGCGCGGGCGGACGGGCCGGGCGCGGCGGGCCGCGCCGCGCCGCAGCCAATGGGGGCGCGGCGCGCGGGGAGGCGCAGCCAATGGGGTCGCGGCGGCCCGCGCGCCGCAGCGGGCGGGGCGGTATTTGAGCGCGGCGCGGCGCCGGGGCGCAGAGCGCGCGGGGCGCCGAGCGGAGCGGGCTGAGGCAGCGCGGCCGGGCCTCCTCACACCTCCTCCTTCTCCTCGGTGCCGTGCCTCGCCCTCCCGGGGTGGCCCTGTCACTGTGAAGGTGAGCGATGCCTCCGCTGGGCCGGGGGTTCTCCAAGCCTCGCCCGGCACCGGTCGTTCCGTGTGCGGGGTGACGGCGGGGCGGCCCCGGTAGCGGGGGTCGCTGCCGTAGCCGGGCGTGACCGGAGCGATCGGATCCCGCCCCTCCCTAGGGGTCCGCGCCAGTGCGGAGCCGGCCCCGCTCCAGGCAAGGTCACCGCGGCCTCGGGCGCCCCCGGGGCTCCCCCCGTGAAGGTCACGCACGGCTCCGGCTCCTGGGAGCGGCTTCCCGGGCCCTTTGCAGCCCTGCAGAGGAAGGGGCTRAGCTGCATCCCCTTCCTGGGCTCTCTTCGGTCAAGGTGGGGGATGCGGTTTGGGTAGGGTTTGGGCCCCGTCCCTRTCCGCGAAATCCATGCTGTCCTGGTGGAGGAGTGGTGGGTGCTGGGCTTGGGCCCCGTTCCGAGCCGTGGGATCTGGGTTGTCCTGGTGGGGAAGTGGTGGGTGCTCCCATCCTCGCTATCCATGCTGTCCTCATGGGGGAAGTGGCGGATGCTGGGCGTCAGCCCCATCCCATTTCCAGGGTTCCATCCTGCCGGGAGAGGGAAAGAGTGATTACCAGGGAGCTTGTGTCTCATGCTCGTCCCAAAGCCCTAGCTTGTCTGGCTGGAGTGTTGGGCTTGGGCCTCGTGCTCCTAAGACTTCATCCTACCGTGTAAGAAAAGGGTTGGGTGCTGGTTTGGGCCTAATCCCTCTCCCAAGGCCTCATCCTGCCTCGGAGTGGCAGCTGGGTCTGTGGTCTTCCTCCTTACAGACCACATCCTGCCCTTGGGGGGAAGGGGTGGCTGCTGGAGCTGTGCTGTTATTCCTTCCCAGGCCCATCATACCCTGAGATGAGTGCTGGGGCTTTGTGGTTTTCCTCAGAGAGGGCCAGATTGAGTGGCAAGACCCCAAGGGCCACCTGTGAGCTTGTGGTTTAGGGTTATGATGTGATTGTGGTGCTGCTACTGGGCTGCCTAGTGGGGAGGATGGCCCTGTGACCCCCCCCCAGGGAGTGAACTGAGACTGGGGCCCTCCTCTATGGTGTGCAGGTGGGTGCAGGGTGTGATGCTGCCATGGCAGGTGCAGGACACCCTCTCTCCAGCAGCACAGTCACTGCCAGCCCCTGTCGTGCTTGGCCATGGAGGGTGCTGTGCCCTGGAGCAGTGCAGGGGAGGGTGCTGTGCTGGGGAAGGCCTCCTGGCCAGCGCGTGCAGCTCTTCTGAAGGATAATCATTTTTTCCTCTGGCGCTGTTGCCCGCGGCAGCACAGGCCTGCACTGGGATGCTCCTCGCCTAAACAATGAGGAGGGAAGGTGCCTTTTGCAGGTCGCTCTGTGGCTGGTTATGCAATGGCAGATGCCCTCTGAACTCTGTGAGAAGTGCAGGTGTGTAAAGGCCTGGTGTGTAAAGGCCTGGTGTGTGTGAGAGCTTGCTTGCCTTCTTTTCCCTAAAGAAGCTTTCCTGGAAGAGTGACCCACAAGTGGATTTCTGCTGCTTCCCTCTTCCTGTGGACTGGACACCCAGAAGACTTATTCAAGGGATTGTCGGATTCCTGGGTAGTGAATCCAAATCTACAGGCAGTTTGGGCAGTTCTGAGCTGTTTTCTCTTCTCTGGGTTTCTGGGCTGCAGGCAAACCCCCACTGGCTTAAACCACAGCATAGAAAGGAACAAACTGCCTGGAAGTGGCTTTTCCAGGGCTGTGGTAGGGGCACGTGCTCTCTGTTGGTGTTGGAGCTCAGTTCCTGTCATTCCTCCCAGTGCTGTTAGTGTGTGTTAATAGCAGTGCTCTATTAAACACTATATCTAAATTGTATAAATTAAGGTGGCAATAGAAGTCTTCAAGTGCAGGCAGAGGGAAGAATTGAAGTATTGTAATCAGAGGGCTGCAATTATGTAACTGGATTCTCTTTCTCTCTGGGTAGCAAGCTCCTTTAATTGCTGTAACAAAGCTACTCCTTCAGTTTTCTGGGACTCTTCCAGGAAGTGATCATTGCAGCAGATTTTTTTCACTCTACAGCAGAGCTAAAAATGTGTAGTTTCACTGTTTCAAAACATGCTTGGTAGTATCACTCTAGACTTACAGTACTGTAAAAGGATTTAGGAAACTTAATGGTGCTCTGCAGGCTTAATTGGAGGCACTCCTTGCCATTAAGAAGCTTATTCCCACAAAGTTTTAATGTGCTGTAGTAAGAGCTGCTGCAAGGTGAGCAGCTGTGGTCCTTCTCAGTGCAATCACCTGGATCCCCACGTAACAAGTGCCTCCCCAGGCCTCGCGTGGGGAATGGGAACAAGGGCTGTGGTGCCTGGAGCAGGACTGCATGGGGCTCCTTCTCCAGGGCTTTAAGAAAGGCTGCAGTGCTGGGATTGTCAAATCCCAGTTTTCTAGGATAATATGAACTGTGCTGGAAACGTCCTGGTGCTGAACACCTCCYTGGAAAGGCCGTGTCAGATCTGGTGGCTAGTGCAAAGCACTTTAGAGCGAAGAGGCTGTACCTGACTCCTGAACAGCACTTCCCAGTTTCCTAAAGGTCCTGCACTGCACTAGCATGCTGGTTTTGGCATCTGTGTTGTGGTTCCCAGGTGAGGAGGGGGCAGGAAAAGGAGGGCTTTGCCAGGCTCTGGCTCTGTGGTGGGACTTGCTTCCCCGGCTCTGTTTCCAGGCTGCAGTGTGATGTTAACCTGCTTCTGGCTCGTCAGACTGGCTCTGTCCCGTGGGAACAGCTGAAGGCTGGGTTTCATGGCAGAGCAGCAGGGAGGYGAGGGGGTAAGGATAGCTGAATGTGGAACAACACTCCTTCCAGGCTAAACTAGCAGCAGGAACTGTGACACCTGGGATGKGGTAGAATAAAAGCACTGCTGCTCTGAGTGTGTTCCTGAGCCTCTGTGCTGGTGTTGGGCAGTCTGGGATCTGTTGCTTGCAAGGCTCTGAGCAGAGGATGTTCCAAAACACTGGTACACCTGGAAGGCAAACTTGGTGGTAGCCTACTGATGTACAGGAGGGCTGTGGCTCTCCGCAGATCTGTCTCCTCCCACACATAAGCTTTTCCTGCATGTGGTTCATGCAGGTGGTGATACTGGACTATCCGATCTAACCTCCAGCCGGTGCCAGTGCTCTGGCTGTAAGGGGCACCTTGGCCTGGGACTGCTGTGGGCAACCCCGATAGACTCACTCTGGCTGTAACAGGGCTTTGTAGTATCTGCTTGTGACACAGCCTGCACAGAAAGAACAACCTCTGATGCACAGGAAGCGTCTCCTGTTTGGGAAGGGATTAAAGGAGTCTATGTTCTGCCTTAGGTTCACGATGTCTGACAGAAAGGCTGTGATCAAGAATGCGGACATGTCCGAGGACATGCAGCAGGATGCTGTAGACTGTGCTACACAGGCCATGGAGAAGTACAACATAGAAAAGGACATTGCAGCGTATATCAAGAAGGTAACTCCGGGATGAGGGTGCTGTGCTGGCTGCGACTTCCCAAAGCTCCTGAGTCTGTCAGGAGCTGAGTGGCTGAGGCTTCATGCTTGCGTGTTGGGAGGGAGAAGATACTTGGCTTCTTGGCTGCTTCACTGCTGTTTTCAAGAGGATGGAGTGACTTTTCCAAGGTCAGGGGAGGGCTGTGACAGGGCTCTGGCAAGCTCTGAGCAAACCGCAAGTGCTGTCCCTCAWGATTTGCCAGCCTGGAAAGGGCTGGCTGGTGCTTCTGCTAGGGACTTGCTCCACAGACTTGCAGCACCAGTACAGGTGGGATCACCCCCATGTTTCACTTGGTGGGCAGCAGTGCACATGTGGTTCTGGGATGGGTGCTGTGGAGGAGGATGGGCCTTGTGCTGGCTGGTGGGGCTGTGGAAGCTGCTGTGTTAGAAACAGTGCAGGCAGCTGCCCTGGCTGGTGAAGAGGTGTCTTCTCATTTGCAGGAGCCTATTAATTAAGTCTCATGCTTGATAGCATCTGGGGGGCTGTTGTTGCCCTCTGGAGCAGCTTCTCAGAATGGTCAGGAAAAGTGCTTTTGGAGGAGGGAAATGTGACTTCAGAGGCAGCCCTGGCACCTGGGCTGGTGTTTGGGCCTTGCTTGTAATCTAAGCTTGAAGGCAGAGGATTCAAAGGTGTCTCCTGACTTCTCAGATCACTTTGAGGCATGACTTAGCTCTAAGTGCTTGGGGCAATGCAGCCTGTAAAGTGAGGGAGTGCAACAGAAGGCATCCAAAAAGAAGTTGGCCTTAATTTCCAGAGAGTGTGTTGGGAGGAGGGAAGCAATTTGATGCACCTTCATGCCCTGGCAAGAAAGCCTTTTCCGTACTTCAAAGGTTACCTGCAAAGAGCTCAAACTCTTGTGCTGTCTGAGAACTGGAACTGGCTTTAATCTCGGATGTTGAGTCTGTTCTYCTGGCTCTGTCTCAGGGGAGGGAAGGGTGTTCTTGGGAGTTGTGTGTTAATTAGAGGGAGGAAAATGGTCTTTAACCCTATCCTGCCTGCTAAGTGGAGAAGACTACTGAGCCAGCATTCAGCTTGCTCACCTCTGACCTCTTGGGTCTCCATGTGCTCTCTGGCCTGTGAATTTGCCTGCTCATTTTCAATGTGGATTTTCTGCCCTTTGTGGAGAAGAGTCCCAAATAGCAGAAGCCAGGCTTTTCCTGCTTCCTTTTTTTAGGTGACCTTTAAGCTCATGCCTTGCTGGAGCAGACATGCCAAAACCTTTTTTTATTTTTTATGAGTGGGTTTGGAATGGGAGAGGAGAATTATTCCCCTGATTAGCATATACGCTGGGCTGTACCAAGGAGAGCTCTTGCCTTTGCTCTTCCTGCCCAGGGCTGATGGTGCTCCAAGGCTCAGGAGATGTTTTGCTTGTGTTGGATCCTTCAAACAATCCAGTGCAGAGGTTTGGTTGTTTAATATAATGGTGTCTTGCAGTGGGGAATCTCAAGATGCTGCGGTGGGAGGAGAGGCGATAGTGTGTGAACAGAACCAGCTCAGAATTTGTACTTAGAACTATTTGCATGTGGGCTTTCTTGGCCTTAATGCCTCTCTTMTCTTTCTTCAGGAATTTGACAAGAAATACAACCCAACTTGGCACTGCATTGTTGGCAGAAACTTTGGCAGCTATGTAACACACGAGACAAAGCACTTCATCTATTTTTACTTGGGTCAGGTTGCAATTCTTCTCTTCAAGTCTGGATAGGAAGTAGGAGCGATTGAAATTTGGACTGTAATGCACTGATGGCTGAAGCCACGACTCCCTCTAACATGGCTATGCCGCTGCATGGACTGTATACTATATTTAATGTGTATATGTTGCAGTAAAAATCTACTTCTGTTTAGTTGCCTGGGAAGAAGGCGGCATTTTTTTGTTACTGCTTTTTTTGGTTGTATTGCACTAGGAAACCTGTAAATGCTTAAACAATGGCCTTTACGTGGGAAGAAATAAAACTATTCCACAACAGCTCCCTCACTGGTAACTCCTTCTTTGAGGCTGGGAAAACTTCTTTGGGCAGGCCAAAAGCCCCTGACTTCCTTACYGAGTCCTGTTAGACTGTTAATCTTGTAAAGAGGAGCAAAGCCAGTGTGAGCCTCTGTCCCACCCTGCGGACTGTAGAGAGCTGGCTCTCCCAGGACCCTCAGGGCAGGTCTTAGACCTTCCCTGAAAGCTGGTGGGGGTGGCTCTGGGTGACGTGGCTTCCACACCCAAGTTGAACTCCACCTCTGACTGTGATACAGGCTTGCAGCTGGCACCCCTCGGTGTTCTCGCTCAGTGCCCATCGCTGTATTTTTGGCTCTGCTGAAACATTGACCTAGACTTGAGTAAGCAACTCAGCCTGGTCTAGAAGGCTTCAAAAACAGCCCCCGAGCTCCTGCTTGTTGCAGAAAGCAGCATCCTGTGGCGAAAGTCTTTAGACCTGGATACTGAGCTCTAAAGCCACGTGGCCCGGCCCCGCAATGGAGTAGGATATCAAATTGGTGACTACTGACAACAGCTCTATTTGGCATGTTTGTAGCCAGTTGTCTCAACACTGCCTTAACTTGATGCTCTCCTTAAAGCAAGCTAGTCGTGTGGAAGACTTGTAAGTGGCCACTGTCTTTTTTTTTTTTTTTTTTTTTAATTTTCTGTAGCTGATAAGCTATTTCTGGAGGACTGTCCTCCATGTTCTGATATCTGCTTTTGTTCTTAAAGCACAGTACCAAGAAGTTAAATTTACATGTGATGTTTGTGTGAAGGAAACTCATGTGACATCTGCTTCAAAGGCAGACAAATGTCTTGGTCTCCAATAGGTTCAGCAGTGATGTTGTCTTAGTACGTACTGACTCGGGATTACACTGCAGGAAGTTCTGATCTGGGTGTGGGGGAATGCTGTGTGGTGGCAAGTAAATCGCTGGTGCTTGTTATAAGCTCTATTTATTGTTTTGCTGACTAATGCATTGGCAATATCACTGGGCTGGTGAGCCCAGCTTGTGTCTGTGAGATGAATTTGGTGTTGGGAATAAATCACTGCTGGGGGGRAAAGGGCAGAGTGAAGGGAGCTCTTTGTGAAATGATTTGGTGACCCAGGTTGATGACTTCCTGAAGTAAAAGTCCTTCTTGTCTCTGTGCAAAATCCAAAGTATGCCTAATTTTGTATTATGGATAGAACAATGTTGTAACTAGAAAGAATGTAGCTGTCATAAGTTCATGTTGATGGAAATGTCTGCACTGGGGTAATGTGCCTTGGACTGTCTGGGGCACTCGTGTGGTCTTGTCTTTTCAGAACTCCACTTGGGTCTGAAAGGAGAATGTTTTGGGTTTGTTTTTTTCCAAGCATGAGTCTAATGTGAATCTGTTCACGGTCTCTCGTGGAGCAAGATTGTTCCCTTCATAACTGCAATTGCTCAAATACCATTTATTTTTTTTCAAACATTAAAGGTGAATTGACACATTTAAACAGCCTCTGGTTTCTTCCTTACCAGCTGCCCTGAGCAAAGCCTGCCTGTGTCCAGAGAGGGTGAGCAGTGAGTTCTTTGCCCTGGAAGATGCTGATGACCCAAAGGAGGCAGGTCAGGGAGGGAGAAATGACCTGAGGAGCTTAGGTGGCCCCTCTGTGCTGGTGCTGACCTCCAGCCCAGCTCAAAGGCTGAGCCAGAGGGAGGGATTGAGGGAATTGTGTCCTGCTGCAGCATGATGGGATGCTCTGTGCCAAGTAACCTGGATCTGAATGTGTTGGAGCTGACCTATTAATGGCTTCAGAGAGTCAGGAGGGTGGTACAGCAGCTGGGGTCTTGGTTCCTGCACAGAAAGGTGTTTTCCCTGCTTCTCAGGAAAGCAGGTTTTCCCTTCAGGCCTCCTCCCTGTGCGGGAGAGAAAGCTGAGAGCTGAAGCTGATGTGTTTAATGCTTCTCACAATGCGGGGGCTGTGGGCTTACCCTTAAACAACCCCCTCAGCTTGTTATCTTGCTCCTGATGCAACCTAAATTTGGGGTTGTGGCCTCYGTGATATTTTGGAAAAGCTGTGGGCTCTTCCCGAGTACAGCAGTGTAACAGCTCTGCTGTGGCACAGTAACACCAGCGTGAGCAGCGTGAGTCACACGGAGCAGCTCCACATGGGCTGAGGCGCTCGCAGGCAGCAGCACGGCTGTTACACACGGGCCATCTGCTCCACCCCGCGCCTGCCACTGCCCCAGAGCAGGGGTGGTTTCTACTTTAGGGGAGCTGGCAGTGATGCTCTTTTCTCAGTAGTCCCAGCCTTTTAGCTGGAAGTGGAATTGCTGCGTTTAAGTACCAGCTTGGCTGTGCTGGGGCTCTGCACTCCAGGTCTGGCTCAGTCTGGGATAACACTGTGGCCGCAAGGAAATGTGCAGCCGTGTGGGGCTGGGCTAGTCAAGCCCCCTCAGTGCACAGGGCTCTTAGGCAAAGCAAGAGGCAGAGAAACTGGCTCCTGTACCCAAGCTGCAGCACAGGAGGCTGCTGATCCAAACCTCAGGTGAAACACTTTCCCRGGCTGAGTTCATCTGGGAAAACCTGCCTTCTAGTTGTGTATCTAGGGGCTGTGGGACTGTGGGAAATCAGTCCCTGGTKGCGTAGGGAGGCCCTGACAGGCCTGGAAGGATGGTGTATCCTGGAGCTGACACACACAAGTGACCCACACAGAGTGGGTTTGGTGCTTCCTTGGATGTGTCACTGCAGCAGGAGTCCTCCTTCAGGCCAAGGAAAGGAGCTGTAGCTCACATCTTTGGGAACTAGGCAGTTCTCACATTTGGAAATGGGGCAGTCTTTCCCCTAAACTGTCTCGTAGCACTGGGGCCTTGGAAGACACAAACTGTCTAAATTTGAGCAGTGCTTCCCTCTACACAGGCGAGAGTGGGTGGAGGTTTGACATGAAGCTRTGTCCTGCTGCCCTCCCCTCCTGCTCCCCAGCAGCTGACATGGCTCTTGGCTTTGACTTTTTCCATTGCTGGGCTCCACTTTGTCTCCAGTTTCCACCAGGCACAGGTGTCCTGGATGATGCCTCGGAGCATTAACTGTTTCTGTGCTGGAGAGACCAACAGCATTCCTAGGATGGCCACTCAGCTTCAAGCTATTTGGAAACATCTGGATCTGGGACACTTGAGTGGAAGGTATGTATCTGCAGGGGGAACATCTGGAGAAAGAAACTGCTTCCAGATGTGTTTAGGCAAAAATGCTATTGAAATGTAAACTCAATATATGTTGTCCTGCCTTACAAGTGCTCAGAAAATGCCTGGTTGCAGGGGACTCTGAGGCTGCTGCTGTGGGTGAGCTCTGGGTGCAGATGTGCCTGCAGATGTGCCCTCGCTGCAGGGAACAGTGCGGCTGTGGCTGATGAGAGTGTCACATTGTTTTCTCTCTTACCAGCCAAGTCATTCAATTCCTCATGCTGAGTATTTCTTCCAGATGTGGAAGGGTCTTACAAAAGCAGGGCTGTGTGGCACTGGAGAGCAGAGAGCCTGGGGTTTGGGGACTGTGCTATATCACTACTAAACACTATCTGGGATTCACTCTTCTGCGGMGTGAGGGTGGTGTAAAGCCATGGGAGAAGGTGTGAGTCCATCAGCAGGCAGGCTTGCTCCCTGCCTGCCTGGCACAATGTTCTTCCCCTTCTCTGTGACCACCTGGGACACTGGGAAGGGACAGTGTGGCAGCACAGACCTGGGAGTTGCACCTTGCTCCCGTGGGAACACCCAGGCTGCAGGTCAGTGCTGTCCTTCCCTCCCAGCCAGCCTGCAGCATTGGCCATTGCAGTGTTAACCTCCAGGCACATGGAAGCAGAGCCTGTAGCTGGCAAACCCAGTACCCAATGGACCTGTTCCTTTTCCCAGGGCTTTTGCAGGAGGTTAGAGATGAAGAGAGAGAAAACATAGAAATAATTTTTATCTCACTTTCAGCCTCTGCTGGGTAAATCCTGAGGAGGCCGGTGGCACACGGTGAAGGAAGCAGGGCTGTGCCATCCCTGCCCACCCGAGGTTTCCCTGCTTTGTTCTATTTATTGAGCAAGGATCCTGACACCCTTTCCCAGACGGTGACTCACAGCAGCTCAGTCTGTGCAGAAGCCATGTGTCTTGGAGCACTTTATAGATACAGGAGCTGCAGGAGCCTCGCAGGAGCCAACTGTGTTTATTAAAAGMTGATCAGATGTTTCCTTCCTTAAGGCAGTGTCTAGCTGGGGCTGAGTAATAACTCATTACCAACGAGACAAATAACTGCTTATCATCAGGTCAGTGCCTTTGCCAGCCCTTCTGGTAGTGGTGGCAGGTGCTCCRAGCACTGGTGGGCTCAGCACCCAGCACAGGGGGTAAGAAGACCCCACTCCAGTCCCTGTCCCTTCCCCTGTGGCAGCATGAGCAGGGGCAACCCCAGGCTCTGCTCTGCTGCTCAGCAGGATTTGGCCCTGGGTTAGGCTCGAGGAACAGCTTTATCCAGCCCTGGTGCCTTTGCAGGCCATGTTGTTCCATCCTGGTGCCGGCAACTCGGAGCCAACATGCCAGAGCTTGTTGTGGCCTGGTGGAAAAATCAGTAGTGGGCCAGGGCAGTGCTGCAGAGGCGTCCCGGGAGCGCTGCGGGGCCGTGGGTGAGGTGGAAGGTCACGATCCACCACGTCCTCGGTCCCCCCCATGCTGACAGGGCTGGGCTGGGGACAGGCAGAGCAGGGCCAGCTCCCATCCCTGGGGCTGGGATCCTCTTGGGCTGGCTCAGAGGCTTTCCTCAGACGCCATCCTCCGGCGCAGCCGCCGCGGTCCTTCCCTGCCAGATGCCGTGGCATCTCTCCATGTCCTTTGTTCCCTCCCTTGCTTACACCTCTCCCGTGATTTATGGCCGTTGCGGAGCAGCCCGGCTGCAGCTCGGCTGCTCGTCCAGACCCTTGGGCTCCGTGCCCTCGCTCCCAGCCTGGGGCAGGGAGGCTCTTGGGGACCGCTCCGAGCCCCCCCTGCATTCAGGCCCCCCTGCATTTAACCATGTGCTTGGCCTTTTCTTTCACCTCCTTCCAGCCCGAGTGTGAATGAAGTGCTTTCAGGGGGAGGAGATTGCTGGGAGCCCAGCTCTGCCTGTGCATTGGTAGCAGCCCATGAAAGCATCCCAGGAATTCGCCTCGGCGGTCCCTGTGCGGGTGAGCCAGTGAAAGCCACCCTTTGTTCCTGCAGCCGAGTCCCACACATCCTCCAACGGGGCTGGAATCTGCAGAGCTGGACTGTGTGCTCCCACCGCGTGCCACGCTGCACCGAGGCCCTCGGGAAAAGGTTTTCCCACGTCTTACCCCGGCCAGGGTGAGCGGGGCACCAGAGAAAGGCTTTCCCGAGGTTTACCGGCGGGCCGGCACATGGTGTGCGACCCCAGCTTTAGCCCCGTGCTGCCTAAGCTGAGTCAGAGGGACGGAAATCCCTTCTTACAGGGCTCGCTCTCCCCGCAGGGTTTGGTTACAGGTTTGGGGTGTGATCTCGCGCCCGTCCCGCGCAGATTCCCGCTGCTCGCCCGCTGCCGGGGCCGCTCCGGCAGGGAAGGACGGGGGCTGACTCGGAGCCAGGCCGGGCCTCCGCCGCAGCCTGCACACGGCCGGCTGGCGCCCGGCCCAGAACATGGCTCTGGAAAAAAATAAATGTCTTTGTTGTTGTTGAGGAAAGCCCGGAACGCTCTGACAAGGACACAACCTCTTCCTAAAGCTGGGTCTCAAGGCTCTGCTTTCTCAGAGGGTTAAAAATGATCTGGCCAAAAGCATCTGCTCCTCCGTGGGTCAGCACGGATGGAGAAACCCTGACCCATGTTGCAAGGGCTCCCTCTAAAACCACAGCTTGCAGGGGGACTGAGGGATGGCACCCATGTGGCCCCTTCCAGAAGGGTCCCAAGGGTGCTGGTGGGGAGTCCCTGGAGCTTTTCTGTGCTGTCATTAGCAGAGGAAAAGCTTCGGGTGACTCAGCAAGAGGGTGCCAGACCAGGGCTCGGACACTGCCTCGGTCCTCCAGCAAGACTGACACATGCAGTTCGGGCAGAGCCTGAGCTGGCTAAAGATACCGTGGTACTTAAATATTTTATAGAAAATCATTAAGCAATTAAATCTGGTGGATCTCACATTGTAGAAAAAGCAGCTTGAAGCCTGTGCAGTAAACAGGGCAACGCTTCCTGCTCGTTTGGGATGTCTTCTTGGAGTCTTAACTGCAATCCTTGCTTCAAAATAACTATAATTATCGCTTAATTGCCATTATTGTTTAACATTTTTAGCATTTGCAAGTGCAAACTGTTACAGTTTTCCGTGCAGATACAATCAGTAGCCAGGGCTCACAATGAAAGCAATTAAAGTCCTGTGATTATCACAAGGCTGCGTGTCTCTACACCAGCTTCAATCTGCATCACTTGCCAAGATGTAGGCTAGAAACTCAGACAAATTTAGCATTTATTTAGTAACCCAGCAAAGCTACTACCTCTTGCTGCCTCCAATGATTTGCATCTACGGCACTTTTTGGGAGGACAGGAGCAGTGAGGGGAGGGGAAAGAAAGCAGTTTCTAGAATACATCCCGGGAGAATATACAGCAAGAAAAATTATGCACATGAATTATGCATCTGAATTATGATTTCACTCCTATTTTTGTCCGGATTAGCTCATGTTTGGTGTGCATCCCTGGCAGGGTGCTAGCAGAGTGCGCTCCAGCTCCCAGCAGGTCACTGCGGCTCCGTGTCCCGTGGTCCCTGCTCTGCTGGCAGCAGCTTCCCAAGGGCTCAGGGAGCTTCCTGGGGATCCAGCCCCCCAGTAACGATGGCGGCCCCTGCTCCCGCACCCCTCTCGGGCTGGGCAAGTTGTTTTTCTGTGTTAATTGAATGCATCTCTTCTGTAAACACACAATGGATGAAAACAGATCGAGGTGTAAACTAAAAAAGCAGGTTTGCACTGTTTTGTACAGAGGGGGAGGTGTTTGTAGGCTCTGCTGCCACCAGCCAGGCTTCAGCAGCGTCCCGTGGGTCCCCACCATCTCCTGGGAAAGGCAGACATGGAAACAGGTCAGCCTCTGCCAGCTCTGGGGAGATAAAGCCCAGGAGAGAAGTGCAAGGGGAAGGCAGTAGCAGGGTTTCCAAAATCTCACCAGACCCAACTGCAATCGCAGCACACAGCCAAGTACAGCCAGCAGCCTTTCGGGGAAAAACTGCTTGGGAATCCTCTGCCCCCTTCCCAGGAGGGCTGGTGACCCCAGGCCATGGATGTTTCCATGTGTAAGGAATTTCAATGGCTCTCATTGCAGGAGGGAATTACCCTCACTGGCCAAATCAGCAGGGCACCTGCACCCAGGTGTGGGGTCCAGGTTGGGGTGGTGTGAGCTCTCCTGTAATGCCATGTGGGGAGGCTTGGGGGGCTGTGGATGCTCCTTGTCTGGTTCCTTCTCTCGCCAAACTGAACATCCCATCTGCTGTTGCCTTGGATTAACATCCCTGACATCCCAGCAGTTGTTTGCATGAGAAAATGAGATTAGGAAAGTATTTCAAGTATTTGCGTCTGTTGTTCAGTGGCAAACAAGGCTGGAGCCAGTGCTGTTTGTCCCGTCCGCTGGCCCAAAGCTTGGGAAAACAGCCAGGAAGGCAGTGGGAGACACCCAGCTGAGTACGAGGGGCTGAATTTGCACATACCTTTGGAGAGTGGGAAATGGGGAGCGTGGCGCAGGCAGGGGCACTGGCTGAATCCCCCTGCTAGGGATGGAGTACCTGCACCTGCATCTTTGCAGGTACCCCAGGGGCTCCCTGGGACAGCTCAGAGGATTGGGATTTTTCTACGTTCRGATGTTTCTCATCTTTGAAATGCTGCTGGTAGGAAGTGAAAAGTCAGTAAGTTTGGACAGTCACGGGACAGAGGAGCAAAGGCAGAATTAATGGAAACAGGCATCTGGAAAGCTTGGGCTTGAAACCCCTGAAATTGCCCTCTGAATTTCAAGGCAGTTGTGCTCCCAGAGTGGTCAGGTTAAGATGAACTCTCCATTTTGCCTTTGGCAGAAAGGACACAGCTGGTGAGTGTGAGAGGCAAGGAGGAGGCCGGGAGAGCCACAGCAGCTCCAGGTCACCACGTTTTCAGCCTCAGCAAGTCCCTGCTGTGTCCTGGAGCTCTCCTGTGGCTCCTGTTCAGTTCGGCTTCCCCATGGCAGCTGTCACCGTCCGTGCATTTTCAAACCACCTGCCTGAACTTCAAGGAAGTCATCCATATATTCAACAGGAATATCAATTTCCAGGAGCTCCGGGGGACCCTGAGATCAGAGCAGCTAACACAGGGATTCTGCTGAGCTGTGCTCACCCCACTAGAGCCAGAATTCCTCTTGGAAGGGATGTCTGCTGGGGGGTTGTTCAAGCTTCCCCTGGTCTGTCCTGGGGTGGGCCCCTATCCCAGCTACTGGGATCCAGCCCAACTGATGCAGCCCAGGGAGGACACTTTCTCCACATTTTTAAGCCAGAGTTGTCTCCTGAAATCAATAGAGAAGGAGATTCCTTGGCAGCCTGGGGAACCACCCTGTCTGCATTCTTCCCTGAAGCCTTCAAAGGAGCTGAGGAATCCAATTCCCACTAATTTGCTTTGGAAGCACCAACTTAAAATTGTAATTATGGCCTGGTGTCTTACCAGGGAGGGAAGACCCCAGCAGACTTCAGCTTCCTTGCTTCCCTAAGACATCAGTTTTGATGATTTATTAAGACTTACATTTTTAACAATATGATGTTGGTTAATGTTGGAAGATGTTCCTACAATTAATGAAAATTTCATAGACTGACTGGAGAAGAAAGAGACCATTTTATGTCCCCTACCAGATGGCTTAGACCAGCTGCTCACTTTTTTCTTTGAACTGTGATTCTAATGACTTCTCTGTCCTTTGAAGTCTGCTTAGAGCTGCTGAACCAGATGGATTTGCATGATAGTAGCAGAGCACGTTTAACAGTGGAGGACTTGTGCTATTTTCCCTCCTGGCCACTGCTGGATGCTGCAGTCTGGGGGTTTGGATGGGTGAGTAAACCCAGAATATTGCCAGGCACTGGCAAACTGTGTAACATCACTGGCTTCAGTGGAGTTATTCACCAAACCCACAGTGTCCTCACCCACCTCTCAGTTGATTTGGTTGCTTTATAAACCACGGAATGGTGTCAGTCATGGATTTATTGGGGCTTCACAAAGCCAGGGCTGCTGTCACAACACACATTTCAGCACTATTTTAAAAAAAGAGGAATAAAAGAAAGGGCTTTAAATACATATTAAAAATTTTCAAGATAATCACAAAATAAAATGAAGATGGAAGAAACAAAACCGAAGAAGGTCTCTGAGTGTGGGTTTGGTAGGAATATATGCAGAGTAAAGAAGTTGGGGAAGCAACACTGACATTCCTGGGTTTGAAATCTCAAATCAATATTGAAGGTGGCCACATCTCTTTTCTATGCTGCCTCCCAGAGCACTCACAGGATCTCAAGCAGCTGCTCTCCTGGGAGAAATGTCTGGGCTGGACTGGCACAGAGGTCTTTAAAATCTCTCAGGACTCTGATGATCCTTGTGGGTCCCTTCCAGCTCAGGATATTCTGTCATTSTATGAAAATCATCCTTGCACAATAATAAAATGCCTAGGGCTGTCTCTGCACTGTGTTTCCCTGTGCCTGCCTCAGAGACCTTTCAGGACTTTTGAGGAACAAACAGCAAAGGATAAATGGAATGATAATGGGAAGGAGCAGAGCAATTACCCATAATCAGCCAGCCCAGGGCACAGAAGGATGCCAAGGCCGTGGCACTGGCGGCACAGCACGTACTTTTCTTACTCAGGGTGGTCAGATAAGGAAATGGACGGAAGGTATGGAAATGGACGGAGGTAAGGCTCTGCCTGGATGTGACATGGAAGTAGAGGGCACCGTGTCCCAGCCCTGGAACCCTCCTGTTCCTTCCCAGGTGGTGTGGATCCAGTGTTGGCAGCAGTCCACGTGCAGCAGGGCAGGAACACTTGGCTCAGCGCTGTTCAAGTGAATGTCCCCATCAACCAGGGCTTTCCAGTCCTTGGCTGCTCTCCCCAGATCCTGCTCACCGGGAATGGCAGGAGACCGACAGTTAACKTGATGGTACCCATCAGTGAGATATTAATCCTGGTGAGATGCAGATCCCATCTGGATTAACGACCWTAAGGCAAACGGGGTCCTGTTCACAACCGCTGGTCCCAGTGTCCCCAGGGCTGCACAGTGGCAGAATGTCCTGTGTCTGTCTCTGAACTGTGTACAGCCAGACCTGGGGCAGGGGTGAGGGACAGGAGCAGCCTCTGCAGCACAGTAGCCCTGGACTGTGTCAGATTTTGGGTTACAGCCATCACATCCTCCACACCAGAGGAGGTTCAGGTTGGATTTTGGGAACATTTCTTCACGGAACGGGTTGTCCAGGCTGCCCAAAACAGTGGCGGAGTCCCCATCCTTGGAGGGATTTAAAAGCCGTGTGGATGTGGCACTTGGGGACACGGGTCAGTGATGGTCTTGGCAGCGCTGGGTGGGACTCTATGATCTCGGAGGGCTTTTCACCCTCGGTGACTCTGTACGTGAACACTTGCTGTTGTTTCCCAACGGTGCTCACAGCCCGCAGCCCCGGGGCCGCCGCCCCGGCCGGTCCCGGTCCCCGGGCGGTGTCCCATATGCGGGCGGGCACCGCCACCTGCCGCGGGCCCGCCCCGGCCCCGGCCCCGGCCCCGGACCCAGTCCTCCGCCCCCCGGGCCCGCCCGGCCGCCGTAGCCGCGGCCGCCCCGGAAGGGCTCCGGTTGCCATAGCGGCGCGGGCGGGGCGGCGGGACATGGCGGCGGCGGGGCCGGGGCAGCCGGCGGAGCCGGGCCCGGGCGGGTCGCTGCGGCGGGGCCTGGCGCGGCTCGGCGCCCTGCGGGCCCGGCCCGACGGCGGCCGCCGCACGGAGCTGCACCTGCTCTTCGACCAGCTCATCTCGGAGAGCTGCGGGCCCGAGCCCGCGCCCGCGCCCGGCCCGCAGGTACCGCGGGGATGGGGAGACCGGAGCCGGGGCCTTGGGGCGGACCGGAGGCTCCGGCGCTCCCGCCGCCCGCAYGGTGCGGGGATGTGCCCGCGTGGGCAGCGGGAGGAGGAGGCCGCGGGTGTGCCCGTCACGGAGCGCACGCGTCGCGGGTGTGAGCGGGTGCCGGTGTGGGGGCCCCGCGTGGGTGGGGGTTTTCCCGGCCGTGCCCCACCACGGGTGTGCGAGGCTTGCTGGGGACCCCCCTACGCCATGAGGGTCCCACCCCACAGTCCCCCTGCTGCGGGCAGGATGTTCCCGCACACCTTCCACGCCTCCTCCGCCACCCCCGGGTCCCTTCCCCGGCTCCTTGGTGGCTCTGAGCTCCGCTGCCCAGTGCCAAAGCACTGCCGGATGGACATGATGGGTGACACCGATAGGTGGGACCGCGGGACTCGGCAGTTTTCATAGTCTGATGTTTAAAAAATAATAACGCTTTAAGCCTTAAAGCAAGCCCTTCAAAGCTGAGCACTCCAGTTGTGCGGTATGGATGCTGCTCCATTGGGAACACACAGTGCTTCATTATTAYACTGGTTTGTCTTCATTTTATTTCCAAAGCAGGCTTACTTTGCACTTTGCAATTARTTGATTTTTGCACAATGCTTTTCTGATYCTTGATCTAACTTCATATTTTTCTTGAGCCGTTTTTATTGTCTTTGTAGTCCCTAAATAATAAACTGAGACTTTCTCTTCCAGGATGTTTGTGCGGTGCTTGTCCAAGCCTGTCAGCTGGTTCCCCTTGATCAGGAACATCTTGTCAGCAAAGTCTGTCAGCTTATCCATCACTTACTTAACAGATATCAGGTAGGAAGAGTTTGGCTGTGTCCCTCCTGTCCCTCTGTGCTGGCTTCTGGTCCCCCACTAAGCCAGGGGGCTCTTTCTTTTTCCAGGGCTGTCGAGCCGACCTTCAGGCAGAGTTTCTTGGATTTTCACTGTATTACTTATTTATTTGTAGTTGAGGCTCTGATCTGGTTCTAGCATGGTTCCTCATAAAACCAGCTCTCAGTCACAAGTGATCCACCACAGGAAATACTCTTGGTTTTAGGACACTTGTGCGGATTTATACATTTCCTAAGTGTCAGCTGATTCTGTGCTGGTGTGTGATTTTAACAGCCAGAGCACCCGAGCTTGTGACCGATATGTCTGGGTTTATTGACTCTAGCAGTACATGATGATGTTTATCTTGACCACAGTCCTTTTCTGTTACGACAGGTGATGGTTGATGAGCAGAACTTGAATTTCCTTCTCTCCTACTGCATCTCTGCTCTGAGGCAGTGCAGCTCCTGGACACATGTCGAAATCCTGCAAGCCTTAGCAGCTCTTGTTTACAACAATGGGCCTAAGTGTCAGAAGGTGAGTTTACAAACTAAGAGCAAGTAACAACAAAAATATTTGCACCATTGCTGTTTCTGCTTTATTTTTTTTTCCTGATAGAATAAAAAACATTCTTAAATCGTGTTGCCTTTCATGCTAAGATTAGATCCGATTTAAATAGTGACTGATATTTATGGGAAAGTTGAATTTCAGGTGTGTGTATTAATACTCAAGAGAGAGCAAGATTGTTCCCATGTGGAATACTCTGTACCTGCAGGCTGCAGCTGTAGGAACCACATTAAGGAAGGGCGCAGGCTTAATCTGCAGACCAACCACCCTGTGCATCAGGCAGGAAGAACACAGGGAGCTTCAAATTGCACATAACTCCACAGGCTCCATTGAGGATCCTGAAACTCATCCTGTAACCAGATCAGGGGTTTAGCTCGGCGCCGTTTCAAAGCAGAGGCTCTCAGATATCCATCCTGTGTGAAGCTCCTCGTTGCTGCAGCTGAYAGTGTTTGAAATGCTGAATGCTCCTGCTGTCAGCAGCTCGTGGCAGCTTGCAGAGCAGTCTCTGCTGTTGGGCTGAGCACGGGGTGGTGATGCTCACAGTTTGGGAGCTGCCAGCTTGTGTGGGCTTGTAGCCCATGTAGTGGCAGCAGTTTGGTGCAGCAGTTTTTCCTAGCTTAGCTTCATGTCTGGGAAGAGAGCATAAACTGGGACTCAGCTGAACTGTGCTCGACTCCATCCTTTCTCACTACAAAATAAGACTTAAGGAATTAAGATTTTCATGCTATTGTTTATAAACATAGTCTGTCTCTGGAATCTGAAATTGCAGCTGGCAATTTTTAGGATTTGTTTTACTTCTCATTATCCTGCTTTGATTTTGATTGGTAATAAATTCATCTAATTTCCCTAAGTCAAGTCTGCTGTGCCTGTGACAGTGATGGGTGAGTGACCTCTCCCTGTCCTTATCTCAACTCATGAGCCTTTCCTTATATTTTCTCTCCCCTGCCCAGCTGAGGACCAATGGAGCAGCTTTGGTGGACACCTGGTGTCCAGCCAGGGTCCACCCACCTCCCGTGGTGTTTATCCCCCAAACACAAGAACCAGGGGGCTGAGGGAGGAGCACTGACCCCTAATGACTTTTGGTGTTTTGTTTCAGTATCTCCCGGATTTGCTGGGCAAGGCTGGGCTGCTGCTGCAGTTCAGTGACCCTGCCCAGCCAGACGTGGAGCTCAGGAGGGCAGCTGTGCGCAGCATGGCAAACCTGTGTCTCAGGTGTGTACGGGCCTTTGCAGGTGGCTTAGAAGATGGACACCTGCCAGCAAGGTGTACCTGCATGAATTTGAAATTTAGACCTTTAGTGTTCCAAGATATCTGTGCATAAAACCATAAACTCTCAGTCTTCCAGAAATGATGTTACAGGGATTAGTTTAGAGAAGAAAAGCTGTTGTGCTGTCTGATTTTTCGTGCAGAAGGTTTCCTTTGGTTSTCTGTATGGTGGAGCTGGTCCCTTTCGATCAGCCATCCATCCATCTGGGGCTCTTCAGACTAACAGAGGGCTTGGATGGGACTTTGTGTAACTTTGTGAACCTGTGGACAGACTGTAAACAACCTTGTGTCTCCTCCTGCTCTAATTTTAGTGTCCCTGGACAGCCATACTTGGATGAGTCCTACAGAAGTGTCTGTTTTCAAACTTTCCTGAGTGTTCTGCAGTCTTCAAAAACCTCTGATGTGGATGACATCACTTTCTGCATGGTGAGTCTAATTGTCTAAAATACTCTAATTAGGAGATTGTGCTGCTGGAATATATGGAATTTGGAATGTTGTCWACTGAGATTTTGCTTTAATAGTCTATAATTTATTATATTACTGTCGGAGTTGAGCAAAACTGTAATTGCCTAGAAAGTTACTTGAAAGATGTGAACTTTCAGGATTTTGGGAAAGAAAAGTAAGTCCTTCTGTGTTTTCAGTTACTGCAGAGTGCACTGAAAGGTGTCCAGTCACTTCTCAATGGTGGGAAGATGAAACTGATGCAAACTGACCAAATTGGAGCTCTTCTGGCAGTATTAAAGGTAAATCCTTAAATGCACCCTGAGAAAGAGGCAGACACTGGAAGGTTCCAGATGTTGTTAAGTGGGAAACAGTAGAAGATGAGCAAGAGGGAGCAGAGAACCTTGAGCGTGGGGGGAAAGGGAGTGTGAGATATAAAGAAAAATATATTGAGTTTCTCTCACAGCATCTTCACTGCACTTCCCACAGAAGAATGTGAGAGGAAGATGGGAGGCTCGGGGTTTTTGGAACCTGCTTTAAATCCCTCTAGATGCAGATGGATTTCAGTTGCAGAGCTGTTAGATATGGGGAGAGCAAGGCCTGAGGGAAGGAGCACAACTGAAAATTGCTGAACACCTGAGTGAATGTACAGTAAATCTGTGTAGGAAAAAGGGACAGAACTCTAACATTTGTGTTCCTGTTGCAGAAATGCATGTTCCATGGGCTGCCAGGACTGAGCATAGAGGTGCCCACAGCCTTGTACCCTGCTCCCTTACCTCAGTATGATAAAAGGTCACCTGTCAAACAGGAGCAGTCAGAACCAGCCCCCTCCAAGCAGACTGGGGTAAGCTGGGATGCTCCTGATTCTACAGCATGTTTGTTGTGGTTGTGTCTTACCTGTTGTGATATTGGTGGCTCTTCATATTCTGAGCGTGGGATACATTTAATTCTCTGCGTTAGAGGTGTTGGTTATAAATTGTGCACTGAGGAAAATGGCTTTGGGAACTCAGGTGACATGAACAAATGGCTCTGCAGAGCTTGGCTTTCCTGGGTTAAGCTGTGTGCAACAATTATTCATCCATAGCCAAGAATTCCTGGCCTGCAGGCACGGGATTGATGTGTGCAGACTAGCCAAAGCTTTTGATTTTATAAGTTACATTTTCTCTCCTAACACTTGCACAATTGTTTGACTTTTTCTTAGGGAAGTCAAGTTCATCTAAAGACCGATTTCTTGCCTCATCTGTTCTGCTTAATCCTTCTAGAGGTTATTTTTTAACCCTGTAAACATTTTGGATTACTGATTATCTGAAAGACATTAGMAAAAATAAAGTTGTCTAGTCATGTTGACTCGTTTCTTTTTAGGTGTTGAATACCTCCTGTAAATCTAAAAGAACTACAGAAGTATTCAGTGTTGTCCTTTAATCACTTTCGTGTGAAATAYGGTTTTTAACTAAAAGTTTTCTTGGGTATATTTTGCTTTACTGAAGAAGCCAAAGCTTAGTTTTTGAGGCTGCTCAGTTATAAACTGCTTACTTAGGTATTACTGAAATGTTGCTACTAATAAGCAGAATTTAAAAACTCAGATACTAAAGAGTGACTGTTTCTGTATGTACACTATTGCACAGACATGTAACTGCCTTTAGGTATTGGATTGACTAGAAAAAAAAATCTMTTTTTTCTTAGAACCGAAGAAAAAAGTCCAAAGGGAAACAAAAGAAGGGAGAGTTTGGGGAAGAAGGAAAAGAAGATTCGGGGGATGCAGGAAATGAGTCAGTCCTGGGAGCAGACATGCTGAAATTGCACTTGGGGGAYGTGCAGAACAGCCCTTGTCCGGATGCTCGGCCTCGTGCGTCGGATGTGTCTGCTGGGAAGGATCCCCTGTCCTCACAATCCACGGGCTGGAAGCGGATCAGCAGCAGTGAGTCGGAATATTCCGATGCCGAAGGGGGAATACAGAGCAAAGTGAGGTGATTGTTGTGCACATAAACATAAAACATGGGATCCGTAAAACGCTTCCACAGGATGCTTCGTTCTCAGTCAAAATTGCCGAGGAAATCACTTTCCGTTTTGATTTATGAGATGATACAAGAAAATTGGAAGGCAGTAATTTTTATTGGTTTGGAAGTAAATTTGTTCTTCCTGTTCTTGGTCTAAAAGATTTCCTCTCACAGCCAGCCACTAATACAAGTGAAAGAGGTGAAGTCCATCCCCTGCTTTCATTAATCTTTTTGTTTGTGTTTAAGGTCTTACCAAGCCAATGTTCGTCAGGGGGCTCTGGCCTGTTTCCTCTCCACTATAAAGTCAATAGAAAAGAGAGTTCTTTATGGCTACTGGTCAGCATTTGTTCCTGATGCCCCTGGTATTGGCAGCCCCCAGTCTGTGTCCCTCATGACTATTGCTCTAAAGGACCCTTCTCCAAAGGTGAGGCACTTCTGAGTACAAAAATTGTTACGTTTTCCCCTGTTAATCTTAGGAGTTGTTTTCTCTGGCCTTCAGTATTTGGCTACTGTATCTGTGTTGCTTGGTCACTGTACCCCAAGAAATAAATAGGATGTATTGGTTAAGGAAACAAAGGATTGGTTCTATACTGCTTAAAGTTATGAAAAAAAGATAGTTGGAGTTGAATTTTTTCTTGTTAGAGATTTTCCTTAATTTTAAAATTCTCCATCTGCTCAAATGAGGTGTTAAAAGGTAACACAAATGTTTTGTCATTTCAGACCCGTGCCTGTGCTCTTCAAGTCCTCTCAGCCTTCTTGGAAGGTTCTAAGCAGTTCCTCTCTGTGGCTGAAGATGCCAATGAGCACAAGAGAGCTTTTACTCCCTTCTCTGTCACTATTGCTTCCAGCATCCGGGAGCTGCACCGCTGCCTGCTGCTGGCCCTGGTGGCAGAGTCCTCTTCTCAGACACTGACACAAATAGTCAAGGTGACTTCCCTGTAAATGTGCCACATGCTCCCAAGAGGTGACACTGGTCTCTAGATTAAGTCCTGAAGAAAGATTGCACAGAATTGCTGTTGAAGAATGAGGTGGTGGTGAGAAACAGACCTTGGGCATCTCACAAGGCTTCATTGAGTCATCCTACAGATTCCTCATGGAATCACAGAATGGTTTGGGTTGGAAGGGACCTTAGAGATCATCTCATTTCAAACCCCCTGCTATGGACAGGGGCACCTTCCACCAGACCAGGTTCCTCAGAGCTCCATCCAGAGTGCTGGGGTTTCTTTTCTCTTCAGCACAGTTCGCTTGTTTCTGCATTTCTTTAAGTCTTTTTGGAGCTGAATGAACTTACAAAATGGTTCTGAAGACTCACATTGACTTTAAAACCGGAATCCAAATTGTCAAAAAAATCCTTCCATGGGCCATTGAAATTCCTTGGTCTTTGTGCCACGTCACAGTAGTTAAATCCTTGTTCTTAGGAGCCAAATTTGCATCCAGTGTTCACACAGCAGTTAATTGGGGTGGTTTTTTTCAGGTGCCCTCGGATAATGAGCTGTCTGAGTGACCTAAATTACAAATGTGCAAACAAACCTGTTGTAGGCCAGGCTGACATTGTAAGCAGCACCTTTTTGTGTGTTTCAGTGCCTTGCAAACTTGGTGTCCAATGCTCCGTACAGCCGACTGAAACCTGGGCTGCTCACCAGGGTGTGGAACCAGATCAAGCCCTACATCTCTCACAAAGGTTTGCATTGTCTCTCTCTACGTTACATTCCTCCCCTCCTCTCTGCTTCATAAATTCATGATTCAATAGCAATAGATGTTTATATGTTACAATCTGTCTTGTCTGAAAACTGCTGAAGGAGGATGCTGGGCTGTCAGTGAGATTCTCATGGAGATTTTTTGGCCTTTTCTTTCCCCTCCCTGTTTTCTCTTGCAGATGTCAACGTTCGAGTTTCCAGCCTCACGTTGCTGGGGGCAATAGTTTCAGTCCAAGCACCTYTACCAGAGGTGCAGCTGCTTCTGCAGCAGCCCAGCTCCTCAGGGCTGAGCAGCAGCGGCAGCACAACCCCTCGGCGCTTCCTCTCCTCTGAGCAGTGGAGGAAAGCACTGCCCTCGGCAGGGGAAAATCCTCTGGAAAATCCAGGGGGATGTGCCCCTCCAGAGCCGTGCTGGCTGCTCCGTTTGTGCGTTTCCATCATTGTCCTGCCCAGGGAGGATTCCTGCTCCGACAGCGACGCCAACTTCCCGTCCTTGTCCAGCGTCTACGAGCCCTGTCCCCTCCGCCTGGAGTCCCTGCAGGTGGGATGGATGCACAGGGAGCTTGGCTCAATGTCCAGCTGCCTCCTCAGCCAAACCGCAGTCGTGGCTTCCCCTGCTCCCTGCTCTCTCAGAGAGATTTAGGCTGAGGCGTTTGCTGGTGCAGTGGGGCTGAGCTGCCGTGACTCAAAGAGAAACGTTTTGATTCCGTGGCCACAGCACGACTGTCCCACAGGAACCTGCTGCAGCAAGTTCATCTGCCTCTTRATTTTTATCTTTATCTGCCTCTAATTTTTATCTTCATTATTTTTAAGTATTATTTGGGGGTGTGTGCTGGCAGACTGTGAGTCTTCCCCAGGCAAACTCCTCCATACAGAATCTAAATTAAAGTTTTGGTGGAAAACAGTGGGGAAGAGCCCTGCAGTCAGAGAACGGCCTGCAAGGAGTGACTCAAGGAGTACCTGTGAATGTGGAGGCTTGGCCTTGTTTTTCTTCATGTAGCCACAAAAGAAGAGTAAGATTTTGTAGCATGCATTCCATTTGTCTGGAACAATAAATATTTGTTAAATTCAGCTTCCCAGAAGGCAGCAGCAGTGTTACAGGAGGTACAGAATGTCTTGCTCTTAGTTTTTGTAGCTACAGGAGCCCTCACAGTAAATAATTCATGGTGTTGCTACCTGATAGTGCTGCTGTGGCTCTTCTTTGAACAAGATAATGGAACAGGGAGGCTTTTAATCAGTTCTAGTATTCTAGAAGTTGTGCTGCAAGGTGTATCTGTTACATCAGAGTTCAGTATATGGTGCCAGGGTTGATTAGCCCATTAACATCCTTCCAGTGTGTATTTGGGGTATTTTGGGTAAACAGAAGGAAAAAGCACTGAATGGAATTTCTTTTGTCTGTGTTTAGGTGTTGGCTCTTCTTGTGAAAGGTTATTTCCCTATGGCTCAGAGCTATTTCCTAGAGCTTGGAGAAGTGGCTTGCAGATGCATGGAAGAAATGGATCCATCCATTCAGCTTCATGGAGCCAAAGTAAGAGCACGAGGACTTGTTTTACCAAGTCAGTTTTATCTCTATGTGCTGTGCAAATGCAGATGAGTGGTGATAAATATTCAGAGCATCTGTGTGTGCGGTGCAGAAATGCAGTGCCCTGACACTTTGAGAAATGCACCTTCAGCTTCCAGTCTTGAAGCCTCAGCAGAATTTTGGTGCTCTGCTGAGTCACCAGGAAGCTTGGGAAATGCAAGGAGTACAACACTGGTCCTTCCCTGATTGAGCATCAGCTGGTGCAGGGACTGTACTCTGTGACCCAATGGAAAGCTGAAAGATTTCCTTTCTGTGCAGCAATTTGTTGTGCTGTTCTAGCTGGAAACCTTGTGTAGGAAAAGCTTTTCCTCTAATTTCAGTACTAGCGGGGACAGAACAGAGTCCAAGCCAGTACTGAATCTTTTATTTTTGTTGCTTGGGTGAGTAAATGTAGTCCTGTAGTTCCATGGTCCTTGAGTCATCCCTGATGGAGACCTCCTTGCTTTTTGTTCTTTGCAGCTTCTGGAGGAGCTGGGCACGGGTGTCCTGCAGCAGCACAAACCTGATTCCYCCACTGCCCCTGAGCAGAGGGTGCCTGTCAGTGTGGTAAGTGTGAGATTCCACCTCACTGAGCTCCTGTCTTGGACTCCGCAAAGTCCCTGGCACAGACACAGATAAATAATTGCAGGGAAGCAGGAAGGGACTCAGACTGTGGCTTTATGGGTGCCAATATGGACAATTTTTGTAGACTTCCTGCATTAATTTGGCAGTTGTTTCTGTCTGTAGGCAGATGTATTGGGTTTTATTTCTTTTACGTGATGTTAACCCACCTCTTTGCCTTTCCTCTTCCCAGCTCTTCCAGCCTGCTGTAGCTCAGAGAGCTGGAAGAGCAGCACTGATTTTGTGTGTGTCATTACTGCTGCATAAAACTTCTGGAGTTTTGGTGAATTTGCATTGTTAAAGAGCCAACCTACATTTTCTGTGTGCTGACAAGTGCAGAGAGAGTGGCCAGAACTACAACATATGTGAATTCAGAAAAATTCATTAGCTATTTGTTGGCTGAGTTTGCAGAAGCTGAGTAAAATAGACCTGTTTAAGTCTTGCTTCTATGAACAGAAGGCACGCTTAAAAATTTCTTTGGCTCATGCTAAGTTTTGAGCCTACAAGATAGGAAATGTGTTCAGTAGCATCAGGTTCCTGTTACTTGCTATGAATGTAAATTGTCAGGCAAATGAAAACACTCAGCTGTGTGGATTCAGGAGTGGGATTGCAACTCTATTTAATGCAGTTTAAAATTGAGGGTGTGTGGCCTTGGGAAGGAAACAAACAGAACTCAGTGAACAACTAGTTCAYAGCAGTACTAAAATGTCTTGTAAATATTTCTGAATGCCAAGTACTTTAGGCTCTGAACAATTGTAACACCTTCCATGTGTGATTATGCTCCCTGCTGTAAGTATTTCTTAAAGATGATCATGTTTAAGACAAGAACTTAGGCATAATTGCTGAGTTTGTAAGATAAACCTGGCTGCTTCTCCTGCAGGTTGTGACTTTCTGGACGATGATGTTGAATGGCCCCTTACCTGGCACTCTGCAGAGCTCCCCCCACGCCACTCTCCAGACCAGTGCCTGTGATGCTCTCTCCTCTATCTTGCCAGAGGCCTTCAGCCTCCTGCAGGTGAGAGAACACACCTTAAACAGGCTGTTTTTACCTTTGAGGATGTTTGTCCACCACATTGCAGTAGTGTAAAGCCTTTTAAAACTTATCAGGAGAGAGTAAAGAAACTTTCCAGAGCTATTTTTTTTTTCTTTACAGTCTGAACATTGTGACTACTGAAGGCTGGGAAAGGCAATGTGGGGAGTAATTAGTCTGTCAGAACAATTAAACTGTGGGTCACAGCAGCTGTTTGGCCCTGCCATRAATACCCAGCCTTGGCAGTGATGCACAGGAGATGAAGGACAAGAATTTCATGGCATGAGGGAGAGTGAGGGATTGTTATTCTGCTGGTCAATTCTTTGAAGAGYCAGCTGTGCCAACAGCCCTGGCCTGACGTTGTGCACCCATTTGCATGCGTGTTTCTTCTCTTTGCCACATGAAATATGCTTTTAAACATGAAAGCCTTGGCAGTGGATCCCCCCCTGCATTGTGCAGCTCCTTCTGTGTCACTGTGCCCTTGCTGGGGAGTGCTCTGCCAGATCTCATTTGCCCAGGAACTGCTGGTCCAGCAGTATCTCTGGAATTCTCCGTCTGGTTTCTCTGAGTACAGCGTGTACTTCATCCCCCTGTACTTTGATCCCATCCATTCTCCTGTCCCTGTGGCCAAGTGGGGTCAAGTCAGTGCCCACTCTGACCTTTTGTCATGGGCTGGTGAACTGACAACCTGCCCAGGCTGACCTCACCCTGCCTGGCTGTCCTGGTTAATGAAGGGCAGAGAGGGAAGGAAGGCAAAAGGAACCCATCCACTGTTCTACCCCTGATGGGCCATTCCTGCTGCTTTGGGTGATAGTTAATATTTTGGTTTCCTTTGTGGTCTTACCGAACAGCAATGAGATCCTGTGTGCTGGAAGCATTCCTATTTCCTGGGTGGGCTCCTGAAACACCAATTCACTTTGTTCAGAGCACGCTCTGAGTGGAAGCTCCTGCAGATACTGGGTCTTTCAGAGTATTTGTGTGTCGCTGTGGGACAGAGCTCTCCTCAGTGCCCCCCCTTTGCCACTGCTGCTCCTCGTTGCAGGGTGACCAGCAGATCCTGTGTGTCACGTTGCTGCTTGGCCTGAACCACAGTGAGAACCCGCTGGTGAAAGCCGCTGCTGCCCGTGCCCTGGGAGTCTACATCCTCTTCCCGTGCCTCAGGCAGGTCAGAGCCAGCCCATTCCCTTCTGCTGAGCCATTTTATAGTGGGTTTGATGAACCATAAGATGTGGTACATGAATTCTTTTAAAATTAACTCGTTTTAGTTTTGGTCTGTAGTATATTTGTAGTTTTCCTTACTGGCTCCAGACCTGCTTTCGTGTGAGAGCAGAATCAGTGCAGCTTTAACTGAGCTGAAGCAGAAGCTTGATCAGTGAGAGGAAAAGGAGGAAGGTCAGGATCTTCCCAAGGTCTCAGGGATGGAAGCTGGAGTGGTTAGGTTGGCACAGAGGAGCTGCAAGAGGTGAGGTAGAGCTGGGATGAAGGGAACAGCTGTACAGTGCTCTGTGGAGTTTAATGTTGGAMTCGATCTTTGAGGTCTTTTCCAACCTTAAGGATTCTATGATTTTAACAAGTTTTTAATGTGAAAACTTCACTTYTGCTTAAAACTTAGAAATAAAGCGTATTTAGAGAAAAGCTGTTTTTTTCCTAGAAAATATCATCTTAACTTGGCTGAGCTGGAAGATTAGTTTTTACAATGTGGCTTTAAATGATTGTAATAAAAAAAMCCCTATGCAGCAGCTGACTTTGGAGTTTAATTCCAAAATATTTTGAAAGAAAATCCTTTACCATAGGCACATGTAACGTGCCATAGAAGAGAAGATTAGACAGGCAGCTCAACAGGGAGTTTGGAGAAGCAATTAAGAGTGGGATTTGAKGAGTATAAGATTGGCAGTCCAGGCTTTAATTATGTTAAAATCCAAAGTAACTAAAGCACCAATGGAATAAAATTGAAGCCTTTCAGCAACAGCTACCCAAGAGTGGTGGACTTGGTCGGCATTCAGGCTTGGACTCTTAAAGGCCACACAAAGCTGCAGAGAGCACCATGAGCTCATTAAAAGGTGTCACCTAAAAAAGAAGAGTAAACGAACAGAAAGGAAACTAAGGAAATCGCCTGAGTTTTGAGAACTTTCTAACTTAGCAGCAGTGTTTGCTTTGACAGGATGTGATGTTTGTGGCAGACACAGCCAATGCCATTCTGAATTCCCTCCATGACAAGTCTCCCAACGTCCGTGCCAAGGCAGCCTGGTCCCTGGGCAACCTCACAGACACTCTGATCATCAACATGTACGTGAGACACCCTGGCCCGGGGCTGAAACCTCCCTGCCCCTGTCCCACAGTGTCAGACAGAGGGTTCCTACTGCTCTGCAAGAGGACACGGCCTCAGGCTGTGCCAGGGGAGGGGCAGGTTGGACATCAGGAGCAATTTCTTCCTGAAAAGGGTGATCAGGCATTGGAAGGGGCTGCCCAGGGAGGTGGTGGAGTCCCCATCCCTGGAGGTGTCCAGGGAATGCCTGGACGTGGCACTCAGTGCTCTGGGCTGGTGACAAGGTGGGCATTGGGCACAGCTTGGACTTGATGGTCTGGGAGGCTTTTTCAGCCTAAAGGATTTTGTGATACTTAACATCAAAAAAAGCCAAAATTTGGCTTGTATCCATTCCCCCTTGCCCTGTCACTCTAAAAAGAGGTTCTCTCTATATTCCAAGTTTACTTTCCAGTTTTCCATTTCTCGTGTGTTGCTTTGTGTAATTACATGGTTCCTTTACTTTCAACATAACACAGAAGTAAAATTAATAAATATTTAACCCTTCCTCAAGCCAAAGACTGAGGGAAACCCAACCTACTGTTATATTTTTAACAGGAAAATAGTTATCATATATTCCTGCTACAGAATTGCCCCTGAGTAATTCCTTGCCCTCTGTTTTTTATTACAGACTTAACCATTGCTAACCAGCTTTCTTGCATTGATAGTTAGGTTTTAAATTAATAAACGTAGTGGTCACATGCAGAAAGGTCTGCCTTACATATTAGCTTTCTAAAGAGTGAAGGTTGTTTGGTCATGGGCCTTTATAAAGGGTTGTATCACATCTTTGGGGATGGATCAGCCAAGCTGGGTGTTGACAGCGTGATTCTCCTGCCAGGGAAACCATGGGACAAAGCTTCCAGGAGGAACTTTCTGATCTGCTGCTGCTGAAATTGTTAAGGTCTGCGACAGAAGCATCCAAGGACAGAGACAAGGTAAGACCGAGGGGAAGGAGGGTGGAGTTGGTGTAGTTAACTCTTGGATTTTTTTTWAAAAATAGGAAAAAGGCACCAATTACTTCGGGTCTCTTTGCCCCAACGTCTGGGGGGAGCTGCAGCTCAGATCTTCCCCTGAGGACTGGTGTTTGGAGGTTTCCTCTGTTGTTTGACTTGCAGAGAATTTGACTGGGCTTTTCCACAGTGCAGGGGTTTTTGGTTTGGTTTGTGGCCATTAGCATCTTTCTGGTGGCATTTAGGAAGACACAGTGTGATTCCAGCTGTGCTCCTGGCGGCTCTGAGGCGATTTCACAGCAGGCTTGACAGGACCTGCCAGAAACCCGAAAACCAGTGAGGTTTTTGTGTGTTCCAGGTGAAGAGCAACGCTGTGCGTGCCCTTGGGAATGTGCTYCACTTCCTGCAGCCCTGCCACGTGGCCAACCCCAGGTTCAGGGAGGCCATCGAGGAGTCCCTGCAGGCCCTGATTGCCACGGTGGGCAGCGAGGCCACCATGAAGGTGCGCTGGAACGCGTGCTACGCGCTGGGCAACGTGTTCAAGAACCCCGCCCTGCCTCTCGGTGAGAACCTGCTCCCCTGCCCTGGGCTGCCTCAGCTGCTGGGCTTCTGCTCAGGTATCTCTGGTGCCAGTGTGATGGAGAAGAGGGGCAGAAACAAACTGAGCTGAGTCTTGCTGGCACAGCTTTCCCAGGGCTCTTCCCAGTGGCACAGGCTCAGCTCCTGCCGGTGCCAGTGCAGGTGTAACTGCTGTGTTCAGTGGATCTGTCATGGTACAAAAGATTGTGAGGGTGGGATTATAGCTGTGAATAGATGCCAAATGTCCTCTTGCAAAACTTCAGAAGATTAACTGTTTTAACTAATATTTCATTTCATAACCCCTGATTCTCTCATTTAAACAAYGATAAATTCAATAAATGTCAGCCCATTAAATATTGTGGAGACATTTATGGTTTTGCATATTTTGGCTGATTAAAAAGGGAGGGTTTTTTGKTTTTTTTCAGGAGAGGCTCCTTGGGCCACACAAGCATACAGTGCCCTTTCCTCTGTAGTCAAGTCCTGCAAGAACTTCAAAGTGCGGATCAAGTCAGCCATGGCCCTGTCCATCCCCAGCAGGAGGGAATGCTACGGCTCCACGGAGCAGTTCTGCCAAGTCTGGAGTGCCTTGGTGGTGGCCCTGCAGAGGAGTGAGGACACGGAGGACTTCCTGGAGTTCAAGTACAGCTCCAGCCTCAGGACCCAGATCTGCCGGGCTCTGCTGCACTTGCTGAGGCTGGCGAGGAGCACGGACCTGCCCCTCATCTGGGGGACCCTCAGGGACCACGGGGAGGCCATCAAACCCTACGTCCTGCAGTACCTGAGGTCCTCAGGGGAGGAGAACGAAGCRGGAATGCACACGGACTTGGGAGAGAGGGAGAGAGGACTGCAGAGAGCCATCGACCATCTCAGTGGGATAGAGAGAGAGCTGCAGGGCAAGGCAAGAGTGAGAGTGTCCCTGTACCTGGAGGATGTCCTGACAAACCACACCAATGCCACGGAACTGACAGAGGCTTGAGGGAAACGCTGATTTCAGTGACCAAAACTTCCACAGGGAGCACCGAACTGTGTTCCCTTGCCCAGGGCATCCAGAGGAAAAGTTTCCTGCTGCTGATACTAAACATTTTATTTCAGACTTATTAATAATGCCTGATGAAAAAAATCTCTGGAACTTCATTTTTATATTATTATTATTTTTTATTGTTGTGTTGGTGGACTCTGACGTTGCCCTCCCTGGGGTTGGTTTGTGCACTTCGCTGTCACGGCGTCGCCACTCGGAAAACAAATGCCTTCTCCTTCTCTGTGTGTTTTATAAAGCAGCCTGTTCCCTCAGCTTATCTCAAAGCATTCTGTTCCTATTGCTGCTGGATCCAAAATCATGTTTGTAAAGGAGGGKGCTGGAAGAATTTTGTTTTTCAGAGCACTGCAAATGTTGTCACTCTTGTGTTCCTGCAATAAACCCAAATACGCCAATATTTGAAGAATAGCTTAGAGYAAACACCCTTTGCCTTTACCTGTCTGTGTTGCTGGTGGTGTACACCTGGCCTGTGCCTCCCTGCTGCCTCCACTCATCCTGTCTCCCAAAAACCTCAATATTTCTTGTTTCCAGGTGGATGGGACCGTACTGCATAAGCCGGAAAATTCRAAGTAGGCTCTCCAAGGCTGGAATTTTGGCTCTTCAGGCATGTCTGTGGGAAGTGCAGTGACGTTCTAACAGCACATGGATTCATTTCTGGTTCTGGAGTTCTGTCCCCTTCCCATTCCTTCCCGCTGGTGTTGCTTACTCTGTGTTTGCTCTGTGCTTACTCTGCTGATAGCCAGGGGAGCACTGTGCTCTCTGATGTTGCTGGGGACAAATCAGCACCTCCAGGAATGAGCAGGGCTCTGGGGCACTCAGAGTTAAGTGCCTGCAGTCCTAACCCCGGGCTGGATGTTTGAACAGAGCTCAGGGCAAGCCCTGCCTGTCGTAAAACCTCTGGGGGATACAGAATTCATCTGCTTTGTTCTCCCATCCTCGCCGCTGGTTTCAGCAGGCCTCAAGCGCTGAGAGTATCCAAAACTTCCCAGTCATGGAGTCTTTTTCCCTGGATGGATGGGGCCAGTTCTCTGCCAGGGATGGTGTCTCCTGCTGTACTAGCCTGGTGTGTGGTCAGGCTTGTGTGAGTGCTGGGAAATGCTGGGATGGAGGCAGAGCTGAGCATTCCTGCTGGGCCCCATCCTGGCTGTGCTTTAAGTGACACATTTGCACTTCAGCTTCAYTTGCTCCTTTTCCCTCTGGCTGCTGCAGTTTTATTTGTACCTGAACCCATCTTTGAGCTCCCACACYTGAACCAAGCCTGTGTTTCTCCACTGCCTCAGGGAGAAACCTGTCCCATTGCCACTGAGAACACGACTCTGTCTGGGTTTCTTTCCCAAATTTGCTGACATCTCTGGAGCTGCCTCCATCCTGTACCAGCTGGAATGCTGGTGCTGAGGCAGCTGTGGGACTTAGGAACAGGGTGTACCTGAGCTGAGTCTGCTCCAGCAGCCCCCATCCAATGTCAGGGTGTTCTTTGAACGGAGGAATCTYGTTTTGTGCATCCCAGGAAGCAGATGGGAGCTGCTGTGATTCCCAACAGTGCACTGRCAACCTCTGTATTTTAATAAAAACGTCTGTGAGGTGCCACCCAGCTCCTGAATCACCCAAGGGCTGTGGAGGAAATGTGCTGTGAGCAGCAGGTAGAGACACCCTGGGCTGGGGGGTTGGTTGTGCCAGCTGCTCTCTTCCATAGCTGTTTCCCCAGGGATGCTCACGGACCATGGGCATCCACAGCATCTTCTGARGAGGAGATAAACATCTCACCACTTGCCTTCCATCAGGAGCTGTGGCACAGGGGCATTAAKGTGGAGACACACAGAGGGGGCAGGTGTGGACAGGGAGGCCAAATTTCTGTGGGCAACAGATGAAAAGCCACTGAGTGGGGACCTGGGTCAGTTATGGGGTTCAGCTGGGCCTGGCCATGGCCCCACAGCTACTTCTGCTGCTGCTGGGTGTAGAGCTGAGGGAGCTGGAGTGGCACTGCGATGGGTTCTTCTGCCTGATACTGAGGTCAGTGATGATTTTACACATCCCTTCAGTATCAGAGGCTCTGTGTTGGTGCCTGGCAGAGCAGCGTGGGCTGTGTGTGCCCTGTGCCACCCCTCGCTGCCAACGAGAGCCACAGGGTTGGACACAGCCCCGTCCTCCAGGGCCTGGTGGGGCACGAGGTGCTCGGGGCTGGGGAAAGGCAGCACCTTCCCCACCCCGGCCAAGGTTTTATTGTGCTGCCTCTTTATTGTTGTGTTTACAAGCCAGGCACTTTATAGGTTTTCCTATGAATGGTTCCAAGAAGAAGGTAATTACCTTATCACATGCAGGATGATTTATAGCCAAGGTGGCAAGGGACATTCAAGCTCCACATCGGCTCCGTTTGAAAGACAATCCTGTTCTTCCGCGGGGTCACTGGGTGGGGAAGACAAAAGGGCTTTAGTGCCCGGCCTGTCCCGGGCCGGGGATGTCTCCTGCGGCCGAGCAGCCCCGGAGGGAGCGTTTCCCTGGGCTTGTTGCCCACCTGCAGCCCGTGGGTGCCCCTGGGGCCACCTGCGGTGRTGGCCTCTGCCCTGGGCAACCCAGGGGGCTCGGAGCTGGGCTGGCAGCTCGGGTTGTAAAGCCCTTTGTATTTCCCACGTTCCCTGGATCGGTGACCACACAGGGAGTGTCCAGGCGGCCGTGTGACCTCGCACGGCACCCGTGTGGCCCTCGGTGGGACCAGGCTGGCATGTGCCATGGTGGTTTGGCGCGCTGAAGCACTTGGTTTTGTTGGCAAAACTCCTCACCGGTGGCTGCAGACCCACCTACRGCGTCCCTGGGGGCCCTTAAACACCCCCCTCGCCTGCACCGAGCGATTTTGATCGATATTTTTATTTTTAATTTAATTTTTCCTTCCCTCCAATGTCTGTCTCTACGGCTGGGCAGCGAGGAGTGATTTACCGGTCACCCTGCGGCTGTTGCGCCCTGAGCATCCCCAAGGCAGCCGCCTCCGTGTCCGGCGGCCCCGGGAGCGGCYCCGGGAGCGGCCCCGGTCACCGGGCCACGAGGTGGCACCACGTCCCCGGGCACGGCCCCGGCGGCGACAGCGGCGGCTCCGCTTGCGCGAGGTCCCCTCGGTGGGTCCTGGATGTCCCCTCGCTAGGGTCCTGGGTGTCCCCTCGGTGGGTCCTGGATGTCCCCCGGCAGGACGCGGGTGCCGCCTGCCCGTGCACCCACGGGAGGGTCCCCCGGGGCCGCGGCCCCCCCAGCCCACGCCGCAGCCGCGGGATCCGAGCGGGTGATGCCCCTCGGGATGCGGGTGTTCCCTCTCCCGGGGCCGGGGCTGTGGTGTCAGTGACACCGGTCCATGAGCAATGGAGTGGCGAAGGCAGGGGTGACTTCCAGTGGCGGGGTCAAAGGGAAGAGGCTGATCCTCAGTTCATGCCTGCTGTCTCTCCCATAAAAAATGGCTCCGCGCTATCTCTCAGGCCGTCCCTCCCTGGGACCCGCTAATTCGGTGATTTTTATCCTGTCTGTTTTCCTTTTCTCCCCCTGCCCCGCTGCAACCTCCCGGCGCTCCCTCCCGGGCGGCCCCGGGGTCGCCGCTGATGGATGGAGCCGGCAGCGCCCGCACGGGGGAGGCGGCGGCCGGCGCGGGGCTYTGGGCACAGCCCGGCCCTCGGCGGCTCTGACCTGGCTGCCACACCGACCTGCGCGCCCAGGCCGTGCTCTTCCCGCGGGGTTAAGCCTGTCGCAGGAGGGATCCCAGCGGGAAGGGTGTGGGCAACGAGGGAAGGAGTGTGGAAGAAAACCGCGGGCACCCCAGGGCTCCGGGCACCAACAGCGCCAAGCACGGATGGGGACAGAGACTCTAAAGGGGCTTGGAAAGCCCCGGGGAGCAGGATTGTCCCTGGGGTCATGCCTTCCTGTGCCACCCCCGGGAAAAGGGAGCCCACGCTGCTCCGGGGGGGTCSTCCGGCTCCCCGGGAGCCCAGACTGGTATTTCAGTCTAGACGTGCTGGTATTTTTTCAGTCCAGCAGATTTCCTTGATGGCCCAGCGGCGGAGCAGGGGCACGCTCGGCGCGCTGGCACCGGCTGCAGGGCAGGGGGTTCCCGCGGGGCACGGGGGGCACAGCCCGGGCAGGAGCCCTGCCGAAGGCCACGCTCCCAATCCCCGCTCCTGGAGCGGCAGGAGAAACGTTTGCGCTGGAAGGGCAGGGAAAACTATGTGGAACTTGAAATCTGCTCATAAACCCGGGCTTGCCGGGTGGGAGACTTGCCGCATCTTGCTCGAGCGTTGGCCCACGTGCAGAGGGCTGCGAGGGCTGGGCGAGAGCCTGATCCAACCACCGCCCCCATTCCCGCTGCCCCTGCTCCGTGTGCGCTCCCGCACCGGCGGGGTTGGGCTGGGTAAATATTTTGGGGGGCGCCCGGCTCGGTGCTGCTGGGAACATCGCCGTGACTCAGGCCAGTCCCGTCCCCTCGACGCCGCCAGCACGGGGCTGATGCTTTTACCAGCCTGCCTGCCCAGGCAAGGCACCTCTGCGTGCCACCCACCCCACGGGGACCCATCCCAGGGACCGCCAGCGGGACAAAGGCRGCTTTCAGGGCTCCGGCCGTGCTTGGGCGGCCTCGGAGATGTGTGAAATTCGGCTTTGGCCCAGCTCCTTCCTGGAGCGGAACTGTTCTCAGCGAAACCATCCCCACCAGCCACCCTAATGGCTTTTCTCTGTGCGCCCGCATTAATGAACGCGAGGCCCAGCCTAATCGGGGGGAAGCCATGCAAGTAATTGCTTGAATTTTTAATTCGGGGTTATGATAGGGGAATCAAAGTCACACGGCAGCCGCTGAGGCCGCCCGCGGCTCCGCGCCATTGACTCCCGCAATTTGCTTTTGATTTTTGCCCTCCCGGCTCCCCCCACAGCCCGGCAGGGACCCCGCTGGGGGCCGGGGCCGGACCCTCCCAGGGAGGGCACCCAGTGGAGAGAAATGCACTTGGAGTGGGGGTCCCACCTGCGGCAGAGGCTGGGGTGTGCTTGCTGTGAACATGGGGGGCTCTTGACACAGGTGGGAAGTTGTTGCCAACCTCCAACAGCATTCCCTTGCTCCAAAACCCCTCTTTCATCTGCACCTCACTGYGCTGCCTGCAGGGAGTTGGGTTTTACTTTTTCAGGAACTTTTCAAACTTGTCTGGTTCCATTATGTCAGCCCTTGCCCCCAGCTCAGGGAGCCACCAGTGGGGACCCCCTGCCCAGAGCACAGCTGGTGCCACCACAGTCACACAAGGGGCGAGTGACACACACAGACACCCACAGCCATGGGGTGACACGCAGGACGGTGGGGCTGGCCAGGGTTTGGGTTGGGGCCTCCCTGTAGTGCAACTGGGACTCGAACTGAAGCTGCCCCACATTTGGGACCCCTGTCCTCAGGGAGCTCCTCCAGCCCTGAGCATCCCCTGGGCCTTGGCACTGGCCACGCCGCTTTTGTTTTCCCAGAAAACAACTCCACCTCCGCGCTGGTTCCGGCTCGCTTCCCTCCTCTTTSTCTTAAAATTAATAAAGAGTCAGAGGACGCGCGGCAAAGCAGAATGGCATCCGTGCAATGCCTGCCCCTGTGGGGACACGGCAGCCACGAGGCCACCCCTGCCTGGCACCAGGATCGGGCTGCACCAGGAGAAGCCGGTGCCGGTGCCGGGCTTGCTGTCGGGCACAGCCACGCGTGGGACGGTCCCCGCGGGCACGGAGCAGCCCGGCTCCGCTCGGGGTCCCGCTGCCTGTCCCGCTCTGCCCCGTGACCCCGTGTTTGGGGTTTGGGCCGCTGTTGTGGTGTTCCTTGTGCCGCGATTCCACGGGCAGATAGCATTGTTTGCCCTGACACGTAAGCCAGTGACAACCTGCAAGAGCTCTGGCATGGATTCCGACCGCTCTCCCGGCCTGCCCCGCTTCCAGCGCCTTTTTATAGCCCAGCAGAACTTGTTTTGCTGTGGCAGCGAAGCAGAACCTGAGTGTGAGCTGGAGCTGCGGGGGGACGTGTGTGTGGCTCACGGTGGGTGCTGGGTCACGTCCGCACCCCTGCAGCCCCAAACGCCCCCCGCAGCGAGTCCCTGCTCCCCACGGCTGCCCAGCTCCAGCCCTCCCCTCCAGCTCGAGACCTGGGGAGGTTGAGGGAAGTCCCCAGGCTCTAAAAATGAGGGGTCTGGGGTTTTGGGGGGTCCCAGAGTGGGCTGGGGGCATGCTACTGGGGAGGGGATGTGGTGGCCAGGCCACCAGCACAGAAGGACACATTGTCGTGGCCATGGGCAGGGGACAAGCTGAGGTGATCCCAAGCACCACCGCCTGTCCCCCCGGCAGAGTAAGGGGACACCAAGCAGCCCCAGAGGGGTCCCACCTGCAGATGAGGGGCCACCAGCCCCCCCGCGCCCCTCCAGAGCAGCAGAGCCTCGGCACAGGATGGGAGGTGAAGACGGATTATGAAAGTGTTTCTTTGCTTTGCTTTTGAGAAAGGAGAACTTCAAAGGGGCCATTTATCACCAGACAAAGAGAGTCGCGAGTTATTTGCAAAGTGTAAGGGAGAAACATTAATTATCAGCGTGACAGACAAACGCTGCTGCTGGGTGTCCTCCTGCCCACCCTGCGCCCCGTCCCTGCAAGTCCCGGGTGGCTCCTGGCCCTCCTGTGTGCTCCTGCCTCGTCTCCCTCCACCTGTGCTGGGGGGCCCTGCGGGGCTCTGGGTGGGGGCGCTGGGCTGATGGATGTCCCCAAGGTGATGGATGTCCCCAACGTGGGTGCACCCACATGGCTGGAAGGGCAACACGGGGGTTCCTCGTTGTGTCCCCAGTGCTGACACTGCTGCCAGCCCTGAGTGGGTGAGACCGGACATGGTGGACACCAGATGCAGATAAATCCATCCCCTTCAAGGCTGAGAGTCCTGGAGCRTCTCTTCCCAGATGATGCCCAGGTTCATGTTCGCTGTGCTTGGAGCAGGGGGCATGTGGGTGGAAGAAGAGTTATTTCCACACCAAAGCCTCACTCTGTAGCTCTGTGACAGCTTGGACATGTCCCTTCTCTGGGAACCAAGTGGGTTGTGCAGCACAGCCAGCAATGGGGTGTCTGTAGTGGGGTTTTGGTGCTGGGGATCRTGGATGACAGCTGGTGGCTGGGATGGGAGACAGGGACAGTAGGGCTCAGCCCAGAGCTGGGGCGCCAGACCCCTGCAACTGAGCCTCTCTCCCAAAAGCTCTGCAGAGGGAGAGCTATGGCTCTGTCCATGATCTGGGAGGGACAAGACAAGGAAAAAAACCATTTGCACCCCAAACCAAAGTGCCAGCAGACCTGACTGCCCTGGAGGGTGAAAGAGGCACCTCCGTGGTGGTGGAGGCTGCGAATATCGGGGTGTGAGGGCTCCCCRTGGCCCTGCTGAGCGAGCCCTGCGCAGGGCAGGCAGCTCTTCCTTTCATGTCTGATCCCTCCCGAAACCACAGCTTCCCTTCGCCCCGCGCGGGGATCAACCGCGGGTCATATTTAATAAAGGTGGGGATGGGAGAAGGCTTCAAAACATTACATCACCTCGGTGTGGGGGAGGCGGAGGCAGGCAGGGAATGCGAAAATCTCAGCGCAAGTGGGGGCACAGGAGAAAAAATCTCCGCGAGGGGGTTTAATGGGCCTGTTTTGGTGGGAACTCTCTTGCCCACTGCCCGCGAGGTCAGAGGCGGTGTCTGCACGCGCTCAGGCGTTAAATGAAACTGTAAGGAAAAAATGAGAGGCAGATACGAAATGCGTAAGCGCGTCCGTGGCAGAAATCCCCCGGCGCCGTGCCCGCCGTGGTGGCTCGCGGAGAAGTCCCACCCGTGCCCCGTGGCTCCCGTGTCCCAGCTCTGCCTGGTGCGAGGGTGGGCACGAGGCTGCCCCAGCCAGGACGTGGGGGTGCCCTGGCACCTGGATCCTCTGCCGGAGGCGCAGCCCTGCGGTGCCAGGAGCAAAGTCCCCGCGCCGCAGCCGTGCCCGTGGCTGACCCTGCGCTGGCCCTGCGGTGGTGGCTGGCACCGACGGCCTCACTGCCCGCTGGGAGCTGCAGACTGTACTCAGGGCAAGCACTGCTGGTGGTGGAGGAGGAGGATGTGGCCAAGAGAAAGGGATTGCCTGGACGAGGTGGTTGCACCGGGATGGTTATTCCCTCCTTGTGCACAATGTGTAGGGATGGGCTGCTGGTTTGGTCCCTGGAGCCCCTGAGATGATGGGGAGTGGGAGGTGAAGCCATTCCAGCCCTTGGCCAGCGTGGGCTGGCTGCAAACCCGGTGGCTTCGGAGGGTTGAGGGGCAGAGCGGAGCATGCTCAGCTTAAAAAAACCTTCCTGCTGCAGCCGCCCTGCGTTCCCAGCCGCAGTCACCTCCCGGTGCAAGCTCRGGCTGATGCTCCTGCCAGGCTGGTGCTGGGAAACTATGTGCTCCCAGCCCCGCGGGGCACCCACCGGCCCCCCGAGCCRTAATGACCACGCTCTTCTGCTGAGAGGAGTTAATGAGCTGTGCCGGACAACGATGGGAAAAGGCCGCTTGCAGTGAGGCTCCTGACATCGCTCGGAGGAGCGGGGCGTGGAGGAAGGGGGAAGAGCAACGGGGTGAGAGAGATGGACCAGAAAACGATATCCACTTCATTAGCCAGGTGGTTCCAAACGTGTGGAAACAGGACAAGGTCCAGGTCACCCACTGTGACAGAACATTATTATCATGCGATGCCATGAAGCCTGCGCAAAGACCAAGTCAAAGCTCACCAGCCCACTTGAAAGGGAAAGGGGACCTTCTCGGAACAGGAGCCAGGCTGTTCCCAGGCCGGGGCAGGGTGGGGGTGTCACAGCCCGTGCCGGGGGGTCTGGGCGCTCAGCCCGGCTCCTGCTCTCCCCCGGCACCTGCRGAGCCTCCCACAAACCCTGCCCTGGGCAGGAGCCTGTGAAGGGGCAGCGGTGGGAGCACAGCCTGGGGGGCATGGTGGGTGCGAGACACGTCCTGGTGGCACTGGTGGCTGCTTGGGGGTGGCAGAGGCTCTGCACGGTCTCCCAGCCCCAAGGGTGGGTGGTTTGGTTTCTCCTCCATCACCCGGGATCAGGGGAGCTTTGGGGTGATCGGGGACCCGCTGTGTAGTGTAGGATGAGAGCACCTATGGGTGCAGGGACCTGGTGGGCACGTGCCCCTCACCCTGACAGGCGGGAAAGCCGGGCACAGGGGTCACTCACCCCGCAGCCTGGTCCCTGCACCCTACAGACCTTTGGGTGCCGGGCACAGCAGAGCTGGGGAGCCCCTCACCCTCCCTGCAGGGCGGCAGACGAGGATTCACAGGGTGCCAGACGGGTGTGAGGGAGCTGCCGTCGCCTCCTCGGCTGTGCAGCCTCAGCACGTGGGAGCAGAGCTGGGAATGTGCTCGGCTGGGCCGAGGGCTCCAGGCTGGGAGCCAGGAAGGGGCATTTTGGGAAGGGGCATTTTTCAGTCCTCTCTTCTCTAGGTTGTGCTCAGGCTGCCGCGTGCCCGTGACAAACCCCGTGTGCCCCTCGCGTGCTCATCCACAGCCTCCCTCCCAACACATGGAGAGGTTTCCTGCTCCCTTTGGGATACCCCTGACCCCCAGCCTCCTGCCCCCGGGCAGGGAGGCTCCGAGGGTGTTGCACTGCCACCCTGGCCCCGAGCTGCTCCCGTTCCATGGAGCAGGAATGGTTTTATCGACAGTTCAGCCTGTTCAGCCCGTACAGCTCCCAACACTCGCTCCCGCCGGCGGGCACAGGCTGTTTCCTGYGGAGCCGCGGGGCTTTTCCCTTCCCTTGCCTCTGCCTGGCTCTGCAGGAAGCCAAACTGCCACCAGCAACGCAGGGTGTTTCACCAAGAGGGGATCCATGGCCAGCGGTGGCAGGGACCAGCAGGAGCTCCCAAGGGCCTCTGAGGCTGCATTTGGGGTCTGCCACAGGTGCTGGTGGCTGGCAGGATTTTCTGCGTGTTTTGAGATGGGCAGGCAACTCTGAGTGCCCTGAAAAAGTCCAAATCTGGGCTGGGAACGCTGAGTTTAAAGCTGTCGGCCTTTGCCAGGGCTGACGTCCAGGTGCCAGCCAAGAGCAACAGGAACTGGGCTACCAAACTGGAAGTGCTTTGGGCAACTGGGGGGTCAGGAGCGGAGATTTCAGCCCTGTTTTCCCCTGCAGGGTCTCAGGCCCCTCTGTGCCGTGCTCTGGGTGTGGTGCTGCCTCGTGTCTTGTGCCTGCTTTAAGTGAATTTGTTGATGTTTGGGACTCTGTGCATTCACAGCGATAGGAAAAGCAGGTTTTCTTCAGATCCCAGAGCCCAGCTCCAATCTCTTCCTCTGCCCATTCCCAAACCTGTTCCCTGCTCCCACCCCTGAGTGCTGCCAAGGGTCAGTGGGGACTTCGTGTCCCCTGCGACCCCTGTCCCTGCAGTGTCCCCTTTGCTAACTGAGTGTCCTTCCTTGCCCTGAACAGCTAAATGGCAGGGAGCCTGTCCCCAGAGCTGCCCCACAGCGGRGGCCATGACCCCCACTGGAAACCCCCGTCTTGGGGCTGCTCTCCTGGACCCTCACAGCCTGTTCCTGCTCTGCGCCAGGGCTCGGGCAGCGGCACCCCGCAGCTGGGGGACACGGAGGGAGAAATGTCCCCTGTGAGATGTGGAGGGGTTCTCAGCTTGGCCCCGTTCCAGCGCGGGGCACGGCGCCCGACGGACCCGAACCCACCGGACGTCCAAGCCTGGCCCCGGGTGCGCGGGCAGAGGAACGCGCTCCCTTCCCGGGGTGCGACCGGCGCCGGGACCCCCGACGGCAGCCGGGTCCGGGGCGTCCAGAGCCGCCGTCCCGTGCGCCCCGTCCCGCCCGGCKCTGCCCCCGCCGCTCCCCCGGGGCCTCCCGCCGGCCGCGAGGCAAAGTCCGCGCCGGCGGGCGCTCAGGGCCGGGCCGAGCCGTGCCGGGCCGGGGCGGGGGCCGGAGGAGAGGCCTTGGAGCTGATTTGCATAAGGTACAATGCCCTGGGCATATATGCCTTATGGTGGCGGTCATGGCTTGTTAGAGCGCGGCCCGCGGCCCGCAGCAGCCGCGGCCGGGGCGGAGCGGGGAGGCGGGAGGCGAGCGGCGGGCGCGCCGCGGCCCCGGGAGGAGGATGGTGTCCCAGCTGAGCGCCCTGCAACGGGAGCTGCTGGGCGCCCTGCTCAGCTCCGGGGCCACCAAGGAGGGGCTGATCCGCGCCCTGGAGGACATGGTGCCCGCCGCCGGCTTCGGCGTCAAGCTGGAGAGCCTTCCGCTGTCTCCCGGCGGGCCCCCCGACGGCAGGGCCGCCCTCCCGCCGCTGGCCAACGGGCACGGCAAGGGCAAGCTCTCGGGCGACGAGGGCTCCGAGGACGGCGACGACTTTGACACGCCGCAGATCCTCCGCGAGCTGCAGTCGCTCAACACGGAGGAGGCCATGGAGCAGCGGGCAGAGGTGGACAGGATGATCAGGTACCGGCACCGGGCGCGCCCCGCGGCGCGACGGGGTCCGCCCGCAGGCGCTCGGTCCGACGGCCCCGAGCGCCCTGCCCAGGGCTCGTCCCCGGTGCGTCGAACCCGGTGGCGGTCCCGGCGCTCCCCGCCCGCCCCGCGGTCAGTCCCGGCGCTCCCTGCTCGGTGTGTCCCACCCGGTGGCGAGTCCCGGTGCTCCCTGCCCGCCCCGCGGTCAGTGCCGGTGGCGGGTCCCGGTGCTCCCGTGCCCGGCGGTGGCGGGGAGCCGGGCGGGCGGGATGGGAGCGGGTAGGGGGCAGCCGGAGCCCGGCGGCCGGGTCCCCCCGCCCCGTCGGGGCTGCCTGCCTGTCGGTCGCGGCGGGGCCGGGGGTGCCGGGATTTCCGTGAGGGCTCGGACCGGCCGCCGGCTCCGTCCATCCGCGCCGGGAACTCAAACATAAACCGCACCACGTGGAGCCCGGGGCGTTATTAATTTATTTCTATAAATCATCAACAGAAAGATACACAAAGGGCCGCGATCAGGGCGATCGGGCCGGCGGGTTATTCATTGCAGGGGTTGTAAAGCGGACCGGGAGCGGGGAAGGAGGAGGGAACCCCCGACGGCGGCGGCTCCGCTCCGGCCCGTTCCGAGATGTGGCTCTGTGTCGTGTCGTGCCGGACCGGGCCGGTCCGGTCCGGTCCGGTCCGGTCCGAACGGGGCAGCCCCGGGCCCGGCGGGCAGCGCTGCCCCGGCCCGTGGGGGCGCGGGCGGCACCGACGCCGCTCCGGACCCCCGAGAAGCGGCAGCGGCCGCACCTCCCGCGGGCGCGGGGCCGCTGTGAGCAGGTGGGAGCCCCGCGGGGASACCCCCGAGTGCGGCGGGGACACCTCGGGGAGACCCCCGAGTGCGGCGGGGACCCCTCTCGGCCCGTCCGTGTGTCCCCCCCCGCTTTGCGCTGCCGTTCCGGCGCCCATCGCGGTCCCCAGCGCGGTACCCGGAGCGCGGCCCCGGTCCTGCCGCCCGTGTGCGCCCGTGCCCTGTGCCGGCCTGCAGAGCCCAGGGGCAGCCCCGGCTCTTCCCCCCGACACCCCGGGGCCTCGGCAGCGACGTGCTCCTGTCCTGCCCCCGTACCAGCAGGGCGGACGCTGCCCTTTGGGGACGGGGCAGTGTCACCCGTGCCTGCCCGGGGGCTCGGCCGGGACCCTCGAGGTGCAAAGGGGGATCCATCGCGGGCCTTTCCCGCTGGATTCCCACCCCTCYTGCTTGGCACCGAGCCCTGCACCCTTGGGGGCTCCCACCTGTCCCCAGTGCCCTCCTTGCTGGCCACATCCATCCCGGGGTGCCCGGAGTGGCCGGGGGTGCCGAGCAGGCTGAGCCCCGGGATCCCTGCGCTCCCACAGGTGTTTCCGTGCAAAGTTTGCCTYTGGTGCAAACAAGAGCGGGCACATGTCCCTGAGGAGCCTTTGCAAAGAGCTCGTGTTTGCTCTAAGAGAGGCCTTTGTACTTGGAGAGGGAGCGGGTAGGGGAGCCGGGAGACAGTGATTGCAGCCACGCTTCGAGGCTGAACCCCCTCTTCTCCCGCTCCCCTGGTGTCCAACCCCAGGGCTACTCAGGCAAATAATATATCCCAGGAGCACCCAGATCCCATCCATGGGCTGGGAACTTCAGGAAAGCCACCAGCCCTGGGGGACCCAGCAAAGCCACCCCGAAATGTGTGGGGAGCGCGGGCGCAGCCGATTCCCTGGTGTGCAGGGAGATGCTGACCAGGGACGTCATTTCTGCAGGGAGCTGGGTTTATAATCCATCTGTATAAATTCTTGGCATATTTCTCTGAGGATGTGGAGTGTATTTACCTGGTTTTGAGGCTGACAAAATGGGTGAGCGTGTCCGGGAATCCCTGGGAAGAGGAATAGGCTTTGCCCCCTGCCTGCATGTGAGGCTGAATGGGGAAATGGCTTTCTCGGGCAGCATTGGTGGCCAGGCTTTGTGGGGCTAATTTTGTGCAAGAAAACCCCACCTTTCCATGATTTTGGTGGAGAAGGATCGTGGAGCCAGGGCTATAAACTGGTTTTCCAGTATTAGAAAGCACTCCTGGGTGGGGTCGGCATTTTGGTTTTRTTTGTAAGTAAAGTCCTGTTGGAGATTGGACAATTAATGTTTGTTTTTTTTCATTTTGGTGACAGAATCAAAGAAAAAGGGCTGGTGTTGACTCAAAAGGTTTTCCTCTCTGGCTTTTTAGGTTAACCAAAAAAGAAAGGAAAAAAAAAAGAGGCCAAACAAACACTCAAACGTTTCATTTTGGGTCAAGTCCAAACATTTTGTTTAACATGAAACAAAATGTTTGGGTTTGGTTTCAGGTTGTTTAACCCTTTTGAATACGGTCAAGTTGATTTGTAAAGGAAAAATCACTGCTCAGAAATTAACAGCTGAATAATTGTTTTGAAGTGTAAGTGTGAAACACGTTGGAAATGTCAAGGTGAAGCCTTTTTTAAAATAATTAAATTGAGGGAAATTTTGTGGCATTTTTTGCTAATTTTCAGATGTTTTTCCAGCCAAAATGCTGCCAAATTTTATTCGAATTCCAAAATGTAATCTGTAGCCCCCGAGTCACTCGTTTGACATTTACCAAGTGAGCTCTGTTTCACTGCCTCATGGTTTCACTCTGGGAAAACGCTGCCCTGGGCTCGGTGGTGAACCAAACCACTCTTAGAAATGATAATGAGCTCTGTTTCATTAACTTATTATTAATCAGTAATTAGTGGGATCAGTTAGGTGACATGAACTGCTTGTGACAAAGGTCTGCCCGAGCCCCTCATTTGGGCACGGCGGCCGGCGGCTCTGCCTGGTGCCGCTGGGAAGGACATTTTCCTCACATCCTTCTCCTTGCTTCCCACCTTCTCCKGGGTGCCATCACCATGGAAAGGACCCCGGTACACAGTGGGGTTCCCCTGCCTGGAGGATGCAGGGTTGGGCACAGGATCAACATCTCCAGGAAGGCTCCGTGGCTCTTTCCCGGGGTGTGACAAAGCCCCGGCTGGCTCTGCTCCGGTACTTTTGCTTGTGGATCCAACAAGCTTTGTTTTCACACTGCATTCAGCATAGAAAGTAAGAAATCTACTTGTTGAGCTTTTTTTTTTTTACTTGACAAGTTGAAGGATCCAAAATAAGTAATGGATTGGGAAAGCCGTTGGACGGTCGTTCCAAGCGCGGCATTGGGGTATTGCATTATTTGAGTGCAGGACTGTGACCAGGTCTGGGCTCACACCGATTTTTCAGTGCTRAAATGCTTCCTTTTATCCCAGAATAAACCCAGGGATCTTGGATACAGCACAGGTGTGTTGGCCTGTTCCTCTGCTGTCACACTGGGCATTCRATAGAGCTAAAGACCACGGACAGCATTTGGATTTTCACCTTTAATTTTATTGTTCGCTAAATCAGCGTCAGCTACCGCACGGACACTAAAGTAATGTGATTTAGAGAAGAGTCATTCACACCTGGATCCTATAGGAGCCAAATTCAAGTRTTTAATAATAATCAGGAATGACTCAAAGTTTTGGAGGTTTTGGTTTTGGTTTTTCTTTCGGGGACTTGTTGGGGTTTGTGTGCCTGGTTTGACTTTGGCTTCTCAGCCTTTCGTGTACGGCCRGTGCGTGCGCCATGCAGCTCTGGGAGCGAGGAAATAGGGTCTCTTGTAAGGGAATATTGAGATTTTTAGGCCATTATCCCTGTGGGAATGGAGGGGAGAAGCTACAGAGCAAGCGCGGCAAGTGGGATTTGGTGGCTGTGCAGGGGTCCCTGCCCGCTGGCGGCAACCCCGGGGACGCAGGCGCAGCGCGGGTGCTGCACCCGGGAGCAGGGGCAGGAAAAGCATCCCCAGCGCCTCCGAGTGAGGGGCTTCTCTTTCTTCATTAAGTGAGAAATGAACCAGGATGAGCTTCCCGTGTCCATATGTGTGCATCCCATTGCGTGTGTGTATCTTCCAAGGGAGGAATCGCAGTGAATGTAAACGGCAGCAGTTCATGGACAGGCTGCGCTTCTCCCGGGAGGATCTGGAGGTGCTTTGCTGGCATTAATGAGACCTTGGTGTGTCCCAGTAGGACACTGGGATCCTCTTTGCTTCTCCCTCCCTGTGACTGGCAACCCCCGGGATGGCCGTGATCCCTGTGAGCTCCCATCCCGCCAGCCTTGGGGCGGGACAGGGCTGCTTTGGGGGACTGGGGAAACACATCTGCTCAAAGGATCTTGTGTCCTCCTGAAACAGTTTTAGTAATAATGATGGTAATAATAATGGGTTTCCATCACGGGAAGAAGCAAACACTGGGCGCTTTTCCCTGGCAGCAGACATTAACCCTCGGTTTCCCTCCCCGCAGCGAGGACCCGTGGCGGGCAGCGAAGATGATCAAGGGGTACATGCAGCAGCACAACATCCCGCAGCGGGAGGTGGTGGATGTCACCGGCCTCAACCAGTCCCACCTCTCCCAGCACCTCAACAAGGGCACCCCCATGAAGACCCAGAAGAGAGCTGCCCTGTACACGTGGTACGTCCGCAAGCAGCGGGAGATCCTCCGGCGTAAGTACTCACTCGCCTTCGGGGCTGGTGGGGGGACAGGGGCTCCCCGTGTCCTGCCAGTGGGTACCAGCACAGCCCCTAAACTCCAGCTGTGCAGCATGTCCCCAGAACAGTTTGCCATGAATTTAAGGCACGGGAAAACTGGATGAGGTGACAGGATCCCTCCCCACTCATCCACACGGCTGAATTTCTGGGTATTTATATTTGTTAGAGCTGGGAAAGCAATTAATGATGGCTCACAATTAGGTGCCTTTCCCACCTCTGCTGCCTTTTCCTCACTGTTTCTCAGGCTGCTCATTTTCTTCAACTAAGTGCAAAAAATGTAGAGAGAGAAAATTAAAAACCCCTAAATTGCTGCTGTCTGTAGCAGGGTTTGGGGCAGTCTGTGCTGTTTAAAATACAGATGATTTTGACCAAGCACACAGACTGTTCCTTCGTGCCCTTCTCCTGCTGTTCCCTGCCTCAGGATCTGTCCCATAGCACTCAAAGCAGCCCCATTTTGGGCTGAGTGGCACTGACAACCCCCGGAAAGGGCTCTGCCTCCCTCCTCCAAAGGGATGCAATATCCAGCAGACGGGAAGTGCCAAAAAGGGTTTAGCACCAAATACCATTGCTCTGAAAACACACCTTGAGACGTTAGAGCAAACAGAGCCTGCTCCAGCCTTGCCCTGTGTTTCCCCCCTGTCACGGGGGGAAAAGCCATTATAAAAAGAGGGAGAATTCCCCTGCAAAACTGGGAATAATAAAACCCTCCCATTAATCTCCCTTTACTGCCGTGGTGACAAGCGCCGGGGCTGAGGCGGCTGCCGAAGGTCACCTCTGGTGCTGCCCGCCCCGGGCACGGGGCCGGCGTCCCACCAYGCTGGGATGGGAGTGGGAGGGGAGCTCTGGGTGAGCAGAGAGGGGCACCCTCTCGGGGGGCTTTGCAGTCGTCCTGCCCAGCTCCTTGCTTGGAAAAATCCTCCCAAAACGAGTGCAGGCTGGCAGGGGCCCTGCCCATGAATATGCATGGCCATACACATGCCCTGCACATGCCTCCCCATTAAACAGGGATGGCAATAGGCTGGCCCCTTCCCGGGATGGGTGGCAGGGAGCACCTGGCTCGCTCCACAGCCTGCCGTGGGCTTGGGGTGCTGCGGGAGGGGACACGGGGGGGCCCCTCCGCGCGGGACGGTGACTCCGAGCGGCGGCTACAGGCCAGCTCACGTCTGCTCCTTTCTCTTTCAGAGTTCAACCAGACAGTCCAGGGTTGTGGAAATATGACAGACAAAAGCAGTCAGGATCAGCTGCTGTTTCTCTTTCCAGAGTTCAATCAGCAGAACCAGGGGGCTGCCCAGCTCGACGACGCCTGCTCTGAAACCCCCAGCAAGAAGATGCGGCGCAATCGGTTCAAGTGGGGGCCGGCCTCCCAGCAAATCTTGTACCAAGCCTACGAGCGCCAGAAGAACCCCAGCAAGGAGGAGCGCGAGACTCTGGTGGAGGAGTGCAACAGGTAATGGCCGCCCCACGCTGCCTCACCTGCCCCGCAGCCTCAGCCTTCCTTCCGAAAGCCGCGGGAGATGCCGCGCGCCCGGCTGGCCGCCCCGGCCGCTGGCTCGTGGCACAGCTTTGCTGAGCTGCCAGGCCTCTTCTTGCTGTGGTTTCCTCGTCTGGGTGGTGTTTGGGGCAGAGTGAGCTCCGTGCTTGGGCAGGCATGCGATGGGGATGCTGCAAGGATGATAGAGGGATGCAATGGGGATACCACAGGGATGCTGCCCTGTTCCAGTAAGGTCAGAGGGAGCGGGGATGGCTTTTACAGTGTGGCTGTAGTTGAAAAGAGCAGCTGGGCTTGTAGGAAGGGCTGAAACCCCCCCCGATTTGCTGTCGTCCCGAGGCCCCTGCTTGCCCCCGGCAGCTSCCTTGCTCCAACGTGTCCCCTTGCACGCAGGGCCGAGTGTCTGCAGCGAGGAGTGTCCCCCTCCAAGGCGCACGGGCTGGGCTCCAACCTGGTGACGGAGGTCCGAGTCTACAACTGGTTCGCCAACCGGCGGAAGGAGGAGGCTTTCCGCCAGAAACTGGCCATGGACGCCTACAGCTCGGGCCAGCCCCCGCACAGCATGAACATGCTGCTGTCCCACGGCTCCCCGCACCACAACCAGCCCAGCGCCTCCCCGCCCAGCAAAATGACAGGTAAGCCCTCGCCGAGGGTGCTCGGGGGGTGAYGACAGAGCTGGCTCCCTTTTCGGGTGGGGATAGGGATGCTGAGCCCACGGGGCTGTGCGTGGGTAGCCTTGAGGAGGGGGAGGATGCTCAGCCTGGTCCTTGCTGCAGCCTCAGTGAGGGATGGAGCCTCAGTGTGGAGAGGAGCACGTGCTGTCACTGCAGTGTTATGGCCAGGAGAGCCACATGGTGAGGGCTGGATTTCCGTCATGCCGAGGATAAATCAGTGTTTGCCTGATTGGTTCAGCTCCCTGGAGTTCCGTGTGGGCTCGGCTGGGCAGGGAGGGGCTGTGCCCAGCAGGGCAGGAGGAGCTGCCCTGTGCCTGCCATATTGTGCCAATGCTGTGGCCGTGGGATGCAGCCCTCTGGGGAACACTGTTTTTGGGGTTGCCCAGGCAATGCCCGTGGGAGGGTGTGGCAGCGTGTCCTGGCCTCGCTGCAGGGCTGGAGATACCCCAGGCTGGGCGTGTGATTCTGCACCATGCCCATGCCAGAGCGGAGGGAGGTGGATGAAGAAAGCTGMTGGGGGCTGCAGGGCTGACCCCTAACCTCCTCCTGTCCACACCACGGCCCCACAGTGCCCAGCGAGGAGCGGGCTGGGCAGAGCAGACCCGCCGAGAACTCCTGGGGGATCGAAGTGGGAGATAACGCCGCGGGGAGGGGGCTGCACACCCCGGGGGGCTCATCAGGGCGGGCGGGGGCGAGAGGCATTGTTGGGAGAACAATCCCCATTGTGTCTTACCTGCCGTCTGCAGCCCCCGGCAGGCGGGACAGGGGGCTCGGTGGTGGGGGGTCGGCGCTGGGGCTGTGTCCCGACTGCCCCACGTCCCCCTCGGACACAACCGCGGCGCTGGCACAGCCCGGCCGGGGAGGCTGGAACCAGCCACCGCCTGGAAATGACCCTGCCCGGCTCGTTACACACACCCAGCTCGTTACAAAGGCAAATCRACAGGAACCCGTGTGGCGGAGAGTCCCCGCGGGAAGGGCAAGGTGCCTGGGGAGAGGAGGCGCGGGGCTGGGGACGCTGCCGGCAGCGGGCGGCCGGACACCAGTCCTGGGGTGTCAGCAGGGGATGGCAGCCCCCGAGTGGTACCCGRGGTGTGAGTGGGCAGCGCCCGGCCCAGCTCCCGGCCGGGGGAGGGACCGGCAGCATCCCGGGGACCGCTGTCCCCGTAGGGCCGGCCAGCGGTGACCAAAATGTGACCCTGCCCCAGGAATGCCCCACACAATGGCGGGGACAGGGAGGACGTTTGCCCTCCTGTCACCGGCTGATTGCTTACAAGGTGCCCTACAAGCACATTGTCAGCAGCATCAGCTGTTTTCGGTGTCGCGGCGGGCTTTACAATGCCCCACCAGCATGCAGCCCCGCATTGTCACGGCGTTGTCCCCCGTGCATGCTTAATTGACAATTAAGCCGGGGCTTTGAACGAACCCCGCTGCCTTTGATGTGCCCCCGGCCTGCCAGCGCACATGGGGCACCCCCCGAGAGCCTTTGTTTTCTTCTATTAGGGGACAGCAATTACTGTAACCGCGGGCATTTATCTTGGGGCTGGAGGGCCGTTAAGCCCCAGCCTTTATTTTCCCGTCGGAGCGGTGCCAGCAGGGGCCGGCCGTGGCTATAGGGCCGATGACAGCCCATTCCGAGGGGCTTTTGAGCAGGGCAGGACTGATGGCTGCGGCTGGGCCCCTCCGGAGGGGTCAGGAGGGCTCGGCTGCGRGAATTTCTTGGCGGTCGGTGCTCGTATCCATTCTGAGGAGAAGGAGATGGGCATGGCAAGGGCCACTGCGGGGTTTTAGGGCTGGTGCGGGGGTTATAGGCAGGGATGGAGCTCAGCCGTGATTGCTTCAGGGTCGCATGGACTAAGCTGGGTCCGAGAGGCTTCCAGTTCCCAAAACACCGCTGAGTCCATCGCTGCTTGAACGCCCTCCAAGAGATGTTTGGGGAGCTGCTCCTGGTGGGGCACATTCAGTGCTGGCCCTGCTGCCTGGCTGACCCCATCCTGGCTGTCCATGCTGGGATTTGAACTGTCCTTGCCCCGGTGCGGCGGCGTCTGGGCCRCTCAATGCCTTAACAGCTTAATGACGGCGCTGGGACACTGCCCCTGCCCGGCCCGGCCCCCGTGACGTCCCCCAGGCAGGAAACGATGGGGCTGGAGCTGTGGGGCAGCTGCGAACCTCTCCCGTGCCCGTGGACAAAGAGGGATCGCCTCTCCTCGGGACATCAATGGGGTGTTGCAAAAGGGCGGAATGACAGCGGGGCAGGGATGAGAGCTGTAAAAGTCAAACATCCTCCAGCCTCTTCTTGGGGACCCATCTGTCAGGCCTCGAGCTGTAGTTTTTAACTATTTGGAGGTAAATACTTAAAGCCTTTCTATCTCGGAGGCTCCTCTCAGAGGCTGGACTTTTCCCTAACTCCRGGCTTTTATCAGCGATCTTGGTTCCCTGTTTGACTTGAAGGTCACTCGGGGCTTTATCTCGGTGCCATGCCGTAGACTCTGGCTTATGCCATTTTTATCTTCAAGAGCCCCGAAGACAATCAAGACAATCGGGGCATTGATGAGATTAGGTGAGCACCGCCCGCCCCCCGCTCCCGCCCTGCATACAAAGGGCCGCCCGCCCGCCCGCCCGCCCGCCCCGCCGCGCCCCGGCCCCACGCCTGGGGGCACAGCACCGCCTCCAGCCTGTCCCGGGGGCTCCACGCCCGTGGGGGTCAGCATGTGATCCGTCTGTCCGTCCATCCATCCATCCATCCATCCATCCATCCATCCATCCATCCAGCAGTACCTGCTCTGCAAATACTAGCAGAGCAATATCAGAGCAACCATGTATATATACACCTGTATATGTGTATATATACATTAAAGTACATTATTTTTATATATATATATAAAAGTACATTATATATTTTATCTATATATATAGAGAGAGATATATTTTTAGGTATCTCTATAGGTGGAGACAACAAACATAAAAATACGTCAGTGCCACTCCTGAGATTCTTCCTAAAACCCAAAGGGCAATTTAAGTGCTTTAACTTTCCTTTAAAGAAGAGCCCATCAGCAAACCCTCGGTCCAGGGGAACCYTGGTTTATACCTGGATCCTTCCCGGTGTTCCTTGGGGTGCAGGTTCTGGCTGGGACCCGGTGCCAGTGGTTGTAATATTTTACTGTCGGGCGCATTGTGGGGCTCGGTGGGTACAGTGCACTGTTAGGAGCTTTTCCCGGTTTTATGGGGGTAATTAGAACTTTATGACAGCAGCGAAATGGGAGGGTCCAGTCCCCATAAACGGGTTTATAATGGATATAAACTATGCACCTCTGTAACTGAGCAAGATTAACACTTTAGGGACAATTTGAGTGGCAGCCCAAAAATCAGAGCTGCCCTCAGCGCTCCCTGGACCTGAGTTTTGYGAGAGTGAAACTGTCCCATCAGCGACCTGGCTGTCCATGGTGTCAATGGATGGAGCATCACTGAGTGCAGCGTGACCCCAAAAATTACACTTTACCTTTCTCACCCCACTCTCACACCCTGGTCCACTCCRGTGGCTGCATCCTGGTGGCTCAGGCAGAGCCAGAGCTGAATCCCCACTGCCACCAGATCACCAGTGACTTTTTGGGGTCCGTTTTGGGGTTTGGCATTGCTGGTGGTGTGCAGAACATTGGCAAAGTGCAGCCTGGGACTGRGGGAAGTGGCAGACACTGGAGGTCGGGATGTGCCGTGGGACGGCAGCAGCAGTGCTCCCGCTGCATGGGAAAGACAGTTAAAAGTACAGTGAAGTTTTTTTTTTTTAAAAGTACATTTTATTTATATCAACATGGCTTAAAGCAAGCAGAACCAAACTGCTGTGCTGCTTGTGCCTGCCAAAGGCACAGGACTGGTGTGTTCTGAGAAAATGGCACAAGGCTGCGATTAAAGCAATGAAGATATCGATCATTGCCCTAACCCCCCCAAAAGCTGGGTCAGAAGAATGGATTTGGCACCCAGAGAAGTCAGGGGGTGCTGGGGCTGTCTGTGGAAAGCTGTGGGTGCACAGGAMCCCCCCTCGCCTGGGGGCTGTCACTCTGCCCATCCCTGTCCTTCAGCTGGAACAGGGTTAAGGCTACGGGAGCCGGACCCTGCGGCTCCTCTGGGGCAGGGGAAAGCAGTAAAACATTTCATGGGCTGTGCAGCTCAGGGGCCACACAATAGCCCATCCCATAAACAGACTTTTATATTATGGCTACAGCTCCAGTAAAAAAAAAAAGCCTTAAGGAGGGAAGGCTCCATGGCCAGACCCATTCCCCGTGATCCCCATCCAGGCTCCTCTCCTGAGCAGCCACGGGAAGAGACTGAGGGGGAATAAATCCCTTTGCACAAGGGCTTCTTCCAGCTGTGGAGGCACAGGAGAGCAGCAGGAGAACCGTTGTGTGGGGCTCTGATGGCTGTCTGAGCCCCAGCTCGTAAACCCTGGATGCCAAAGCCCCCAGCTCGCTCTGGGAGGAATCCTTCAGTCCTGGTGCAAGCAGCTGGAGCTGTCCCTGTGCATTCACCCTGACTGGGGGGGTTCCATGGGGAGGTCCCAGTGGTTGTGGTGCCAGRGTTTGGTGACTAAGGGAAGCCTGGGAAGCTCAGAGGAAAGGTACCCTCATCATCAGGGAGCTCCGTGTGTTACAGCAGTGACAACGGCAACAGTGCCTTGTGCTGCCTTCCCAATATTAATTATCTGATCTGCCCAAATCCAACACAACCCTGGGGACATAGAAATAATAACAGCCCTCCCCTTCTAGGAATGGGGAAAGCCCAATGAGGACAGTTGATGGCTTCCTAAAGGAAGCCCTGGCAGAAGGCTTTTCCCTGCCCAGCAAGCAGTTTCTGGGCAGGGTATTTGGTGGGGCTGGAGAGTGGCACTGCTGTCACTGGCCCCAGAGCCCAACCTYGCTCTCCTCGGGAGAGTTAATCTTCATCAAGACTCAGAGTCTTCAGTGGTTTTATCTAGAGACCCAAAACCTCAGTCCCYAGCCTATCTGGGAATCTCGGCGCTGGTTATTGTTCCTCAAACAATCAAAGTCTCGTCCTTGGGGCTGCAAGGAGGAGCTTGAAAATCAGCATTTAACTTCTCGCGTGTTTTAAAGCCAACTTCACGGCTTTGGGTGGCTTGGCTCACGACTTACCACACCTTCAGTTGCACGGGGCATGATTTTGCGTTTAAAATGGACTTTTTTTTTTGTTCTTACTGATCCCCAAAGAGCCGCAAGACAGCAGAAACTGATCTCCTTCCCGAGAGGAGCCGTCTGCGCTCTCGTCTATCTCTCAGATCACGCCCAGAAAAAAGGGCTCTATTTTATCTCCCCTCCCATTGTTTGAGCAGCGCCGGGATCCCGGCCCAGAGTGAAGCACCCTCTGCGCRGGGCCGGGGCCGCGGGAGGAATGTGTGTGACAGTGCCCTGGTTGAGTAATGTTTACCCTGTTCACGGCAGGGACGTCCACTCGGGCCGGCAAATATCCACCTGCCAGAGGACATTCTTTTATTATCAGGGATAAAGGGGTTTGCTGGGAAATGATCAGGAACCAGACATGGTGAGGAGATTCCTATCTGTGGGACGTGTTTGACCAGCTGATGGGGAAAATTCGGGGGCGATTACGGAGTGACCGCGTTGTGGTTTTGGTGGAGGGTGTGGGTGGCCCTCTGTGCTTGGGCAGATGATTTTGGAGCTGGACTCCAGTTATTATTTCTTTCCGTTCCCTTGATTCCGAGATTAATTTCAGAGTAGCCCTTAGAGCATCCTTCACCAAGCCAGCCGCCATCAGCTCTTCCCCTCAGGCATCTGGGAGAAGGAGATCCCAAAATGCCAGGAGGAAGATCCTTTACAGGAGTGGGTTTTGTGGCTGGGAGTGTCTGTGCTGTGCTGGGACAGCGAGAAGCCACCTCAGTGTCCACAGGCTGACCCTCCCTGGCTGATGGTCATTTTGAGGAGCCATCCCCAGTGCCCTCGAGTAGGGYGGATGATGCTCATGGTGGTTGGGAAGGTGAGCTTTGCCAGCATGGTTTTCTTTCTCAGGAGAGCTGTGATTTGTCCTACCATCTTCCACTGCTTCAGTCCCAGGGCAGTTCAGTGAACCTGGCTGGGAGCACAGGGCTAGACTCCTCCTAATAAATGGCTTTTCGCTGTAGTTGTCAAGGCAGYCCCATAAAAGACACTTTTGTTTCCCATGGGTTTTCCTCGGTTAATTATTTGTGATCTGTAGATGCCTTTCCATGACACATGGCTGATCATATGGTTATCAGTGCAGGGTGCTTTAGCCAAATTAAATATATTTATATAGAAGATCTGTGCTTGAGCCAGATTTCGCTCCACGGCAGTGGAGGGTTGGGGTCTGCACTGGGGCTGGTGTGTGCCTGGTCCCTCTGCCTTGCTGCGGTGACCTGTTAATCATACACTTGTGGAGAGGGTGTTGAGAGGGAATCGGATGCAGAAGGGCCTGAGAAAACAGTGGGAGCCATGGATCTGTGAGCAGGGCAGTGTCGGGATGGCCGGGGGCTGTGGGGAGCTGGGAGAGCCTCAGAGGGGTGAGCTGGAGGGTGCAGGGTCACTCCCCACGGCTCAGGGTCCCCAGGCYGGTGTCCGAGAGCCACGGGGACGTGGCAGGAATCTGCAGGATGGGTGTGAGCAGTGCAAATGAAAGCACGAGGGGTGCAGGTGGGTGTGGGGCTGCTGGCCCAGGGACGGCTCCCGTTTCCCCCCGTGGCATTGGGCAGTGTGGGATTGCAGCCCTGGTGAGCGCTCAGCATCCCTCGCCATGAACTCCTTGCTGTGATTTCAGGAGATGTGACCAGGGAGAAGCTGGGAAGTGATGCTGGAGRAAGGGACACTTTTTTCAGTGCTCTCCTTCCCTTTTGTCATTCAAGGGTGTCATTTAGGAGCTTGTACACCTCAGCATCCTTGTGCCACACGCCGTGGGAGGGCTGTGGCAGGGACCTTTCCGAGGGGGACAGCACAACCCTGGGACACCTCAGTGGTGCCCGAGGGTGACGCCAGCGGGGCGGTGTTTTGCAGGGGTCCGGTACAGCCAGGCGGCGAGCGGCGAGGCGGCGTCCTCGGGGGCCATCAGCCACCACGGCAGCGGTGCCATGGTCACCACCAGCCAGGCCGTGCTGCAGCAGGTCTCCCCGGCCGGCCTGGACCCGGGCCACGGTTTGCTCTCGCCCGACGGTAAAATGGTGAGTACACCTGGCCCATTGTGGCGGCGGCGCTGATAAGATAAGAGGGCCCAGCGGGCAGAGCAAACACGCTTTCCCCGGGTTTCACACGCGGCCCGGGCCGAACAATGGGGCATTGTGGGGGACGCGGGTGCCGCTGTCCCCRCCGCCCGCCTCCGAGGCGGCGCTCCCGGCGGGACACGGCGTGTTTTCCGAGCCAGCCCACGGATCTGGCAGAGGCCGGGGGCTCATCGATCGCAGACTGGACGGGTGGGGTGGATCACTGTTTGCTCTCTGCTGCCAATGACATGGTATCGATAAAATACTCATTCGTTACGTTTTCCCTGAGCCCTCTCAAGTTTGGGGTTTCGGTGGGGAAGAGCTTTCCTTGCGAGCAGGGACCTTCTTGTCCCRGGGCATCACCCAGGGGATTGAAGCTGCTGGTGCTGGCTCTCCCCATCCCGTTGCCACGTCCTTGGGGCTCCGCTGCAGGGGCTTTGCTGGGCAGAGCTGCCAACTTCAGCATGGCAGGAGCGGAGATGGGACATCGGTGTCCCTGCGGTGCCAGACACCTCCCTGTGCCAGTGCTGCAGGGCCGTGGCAGGGAGCACTCAGGGTGCCCCTTCGTGGTGCAAAGCCCTGGAAGGAGTGGGTGAAGGAGCAGGGCAAGGAGCAGGTACAGATGTTCAGGTCAGGACAGGATGGGATGTGATAGGAGAGCACAGCCCGTCCCTGGAGCGGGCTGGCAGGGGTTTGCGTGCAGCTGCTGCTTTTCCGGGAGGAGTGTTTTTCCTGCTGAAATCGAAAGTCAAACATGGCACTGGGTGACGGGGCAAGCCGGTTCTTCCCCAGTTTTCACTTCCATTTTCAGAGGGTTGTCCCTCCTGGGCCATCCCACTGGTCTCCTGGCAAAGTCRGGTGGCCATGGAGGGGCTCACCCTCCCCTCCCTCAGCCATGGCACCGTTTCATTGTGCCCTTCCTTCTGGCTGGTGGAGGTCTCCCTGCGGCCCCTCAGGCTCTGGCATTGACCCCACAAAGCCAAGTGTCCCCCGCCAAGCCAGGGGGACATTGCAGAGCAACACCCGAGCCCCCCCAGCCCGCTCTCTCCACCCCAACACTCCCAGATCGCCCAGGGGTGTGTTGAGCCTCATAACCCTCAGCCTGGAAGCCATAAAATGAGTCAGGGATAAAGGCGGCGGCAGCAGCAGCCCCGCGTGCCAGGGCAGGGGTCCCCAAGGATGAGGCAATGCCAGCACCCCCTGCCAGCTCCTGGGACCAGGGGCAGAGACCCCTGGAAGGGGCTGTGCAGTACGGGAGAAGGAAAGGGAGCGGATTAAACTGGGAAAAGCCGCTGGGTAAGGTGCAGCAGAGCAGCCCTGCTGAGTTACCCCRCGGCACAGACGCTGCCCCGCGCCGTGGGGACCGCGCAGGACCGCGGCAGCGCGGCTCTGCCAGCTTATCTCTGATCTCTAGGCAGGGCTAGCTGGTGCTTGCAAGTGATTTAATAGAAATATGCTGTAGGCTGTGGTTTCTAGAAAGTAAACATGTGCCTTTAATGCCTTACATGAAACAAGGAGCTGCCAAGGAAGTTGCTGCATCTTTCAGGAAAGAGCATTACCGAGGCTCCAGAAATCTTTGGTGGCTCGCTCTTTCATGCTCCAGTGTTTCCCTTGGCTGTGTTAGTGCCAGAGGGTCTTCCCTGAGGGTCCAGTGCCTGGAGGGTCTTTTCCAGTCATGCACAATCCAGGTGCAGTGCTCTGGGGCTAAACACCCCGTGAGAGGAGCTGGGGCTGCAGGCGAGCAGCGTGTGCTTGCCGGGAGCTGTTTGACTTGTGCAGCCGAGTGTGGTGTAACCCGGCCTTGAAGGGACTTTGAAAGTGGAAAATACCGGATCAGGAAATGTGAGTCACTCCTGGGCTTTGGAATTTATTGATGGATTTGTTTCAATTGCTATCTCCAGCTCACATGGGCAAAATAAACAAGGTGCTCGGAACCGGTGTCCAGAAATGTCACCCGAAGGGCCGCAGGTACGGCTCCAAGTCGGGATCGAGGTCGCTCAGTGCGAGAGGGCTAATGAGAGGGATTAGGAGAAGGTGCAGCAATTAAACAAATAAGGCACTTATGTGTCCTGAGGAACAGCTCCAGCCCTTGCAGCACATGCCAAGTGCCTTTGTCTGATCCCTAAACCTTGGCCTGAAATCCCAGGCACTGGCTCTGGCCGTGCACACCCTCACTGTCTGACCAGTATCCTGCCAGATTGGTGACTGAGATCATCACCACGATGCCCTTTTAATCTGCTTTCTGTCGTTTTTCTTCACCTTCCCCAGTTTATATGTGCCACTTTCCCCTACAAGCATGACAGTTAGAAGTTAATGAGTGTTGAGAGTCCTCAGCTGTCCCCGAGGGCTGGAGCTTGGACTTGGGGGACAAAATAGCAAGGACTTGGGATGTGCTGTGTCCTGATGCTGTGCTCCAGTGGAGCTGGAAGCCAGTGCCAGTAAAGTCCCTCCCCAGTGCGCTTTGCTGTCCTTTAACACAAAGTTGAGGTGCTGCAGTTGGGGTCTGCRCCCTGGGGCTGTGGGGGCTGTGTGTGCTGAAGCCCCAGTGACCCTGCAGCCTGCTCCCCTCTTGGGAGGGGGCTTTGCTGGTCCCCCCAGTCTCCCCATGAAGTGGAGGCGGGGCTGGGAGCGCCCCGTGGCTGTGCTCTGACGGTGCCTGTCCCTCCTCGCTCCCTGCAGATCTCCGTGTCGGGGGGTGGGCTGCCCCCGGTGAGCACCCTGACCAACATCCACAGCCTGTCCCACCACAACCCGCAGCAGTCCCAGAACCTCATCATGACGCCGCTCTCGGGAGTCATGGCCATCGCCCAGAGTAAGTGCACCCCGAGTTCACCTCCGTCCCCCTGCCCTGTGACAGGGAGGGGACACTGCCCGCTCCTGCCGGCCCTGACGTTCCCTCTCTGCTCTCTCCGYGCTCCCAGGTCTGAACACCTCGCAGGCTCAGAGTGTCCCCGTTATCAACAGCGTGGCCGGCAGCTTGGCAGCCCTACAGCCGGTGCAGTTCTCCCAGCAGCTCCACAGCCCACACCAGCAGCCGCTGATGCAGCAGTCCCCCGGCCACATGACACAGCAGCCCTTCATGGCCACCGTGACCCAGCTGCAGAACTCGCACAGTAAGGGTTGGCGAGGGGCTGTAGAGGGCTCCAAAAATGAATTCAGATGGGAAATCAGCTTGTGCTCTCCTCCTGCTCTCCCCTGCCCAAGCTGGCTGCTGCCCCTCTCTCGTGGTTCCAGCCCACAGGATGATCAGTGGTGCAGGGTGGCCTCATCCCACCTCATCCCTTGCTTCTCCCACACCATCCATCTGGTCCAGCCACAGCCTTCCAGTCCCCATGGGTTTCTGTGGGCGAGCTGCTGCCTGAGAATGCAGTGGTGTGGAGGCAAGTGGTGGGTTCTTCCCATGGCTTGTTTTACCTCATCCATGTCTCCATGCTGCCCGTTCCCACAGAGCCTCCCTGGACCTGCCATAGCGCAGCCCTGGGCTGCTCTGCCCCAGTGTGAGGGCTGGGGGTGGCTCTTCCCTGACTTGTCCCCGTCCTCTCYGCAGTGTACGCACACAAACAGGAGCCTCCCCAGTATTCCCACACCTCTCGCTTCCCCTCGGCGATGGTGGTGACGGATACCAGCAGCATCAGCACGCTCACCAATATGTCTTCCAGTAAGCAGGTAATGGCCCCACAGAGGTGGCTGAGCGGGCAGGGGGCGGGTGTGTGGAGTGGAGCTTTTCCCCCTCTGGATATGGGGCTGGAGGTGGGAGTAGCAGAGACCCCATCCTGCTGCCTGTGCTCCACCCGTGTGGGAAGCTGAGGATGAGCCCTCCAGTGCTGAGAACCCCATTCCAGCCCCCTCACAGGCTCCAAAACACCTGCTTGCAGGTGGCATGATGGGGCTTTGGGTGGTTTTGTCTAAGACCTGGTGGTACCAGCCAGGCCGTGCTCATCCCTGGGTCAATCCATGAGAGTGGGAGCATCCTACTCGGGCTGAGACGGTTGAACCAAGCAGGCTCTGCTGCCTGTGTCGAGGATCGATCCTGGTTGGAGTCAAGTGGAGTCCAGTGCTCCCCAACTTCTCCCAGCCCATAAACCTTTATCATCTGCCCACTGCAGGTGTAAGGCCAGACTTATCCTGGTTCAAATCAGGTGTGTGAGGCTTTCCTTAGACAATAGTCCCTTTCTGAGAGCCAGCTCTGGGGACTGTGGGAAATATGTGGCCCTTATTGATCGCTAGATAAATAAGAGAGAGCCTTGAACTTGCATTTAGATAAACTTTCTTCCCGAGGTTTGACAGGGGACAGGAAAAAAATGTCTGCAATGACCACAGAGTAAATACAGTGTGGGATTGCTGTGAGACCCCCCTGGGATCGCTGTGAGACCCCTGGTGAGGGTGAAGGAAGGGGCTGGGGCTGCAAAGGGGAGACCTGGAGGGTTTGGGGTGCTTGGGAAGGGGTCATGAACGCCGCCCCCCCGGGGGTCCCACTCCTTGCAGGTCTCAGGGTGACCATTCAGGCACGGCCGCCCCTGCGAGCACCATTTCCTGCGTGCAGCTTTATCGGCCCATCTGCTGCGCGCTCAGCCCGAACTGCCCCTGATTAATCGAGTTCTCTGCCTTTGATGCCGGGCAGGCCGCAGGAGCCCCGGGACACAGGAAATGTCCCTGGCAGGGAGATAGTGCCYGGCCATCCCCGCTGCCCCCGGGCCCTGCGATCACCCTACCTTGACCAGCGCTGCCCGCGGTGCTGGGGCTCCCGGGGGTTTCTCCCTCCGTCGCGTTTTTGCACTTTAATTAAAGCAGGAGGAGGTGTCACGGCTCAGGAGAGGGGATACGGGGCCAGGACCCTTCACCTGCTGCAGCAAAGGGACACCCCCCCCCCCATTACCCCCAGTACATGATAAACAATCACAGGCTGGTCCTGCAAGCGCCAGGGCAGGATCTGACCCCTGTCCCGGACAGCGAACCCTCCCAGCCCCGAGGGTCTCTTTTCCTACCAACCGTTCGATGCCCAAGCTAAAGCTGGAAAAATTTATCTTTGGACATGGATTTCTTTCTTGGTGCTCACCGGTTTCATTAGCAAGAGGTGAATGAACTGTGACAGATTCAGCGTGGGGGCCCCATAAATGCTGCTCACCCCCCAGATTGCTCAAATACCTGAATATTTTTGGTGATTTGGGTTTCTGTCATTGACTGGGGCTACCGAGGCTGTTCCCTGGCTCCTCCACACTTTGCCTCAGCATAAGGCAGGCAGCCCCCACTAAACCCCAAAACCTGTTCCGTGGTGGAGGTGGCTGCTTCGGGTCCTGCTGAGGGGATAGAGGCTGGAGGGAGGTCCCTGGTCACCCCCCAGCTCTCCCCTCGCTTGCTGTGGGTCTCTTATCAGATGTTGTTATTAGACCTGGAAGGGGCAAATACCTCCCGGTTCCTTTGACAACGCTTGAGGCCGAGCCACCATGTTTATTACGTTGGCAAACACCTGATAGCCACGGCCAGTCCCTAATGACATGTCACGGGAGGCTCCTGGCGTCTCCTTATCTCCGCCTGACGATGTTTGCTGTGCGCTCCAGCCCACAAGGTCACCCCCACCCCCGGCCCCCCGCCCACCGCGGACTGGGGGACCCCAGGGATGGAGAGGGGTGGAGAAGGGGCCTGTGCAGTGGGATGGATGTGGCAGTGGGGGCTGCTCGGCTCTGTCCCTGGAGGTGAGAGCGGTGCTGGGGGACAGTGRTGAGCCACCGGCCCCACTCCCACCCCAGCCGAGCTCAGTCTCACGCCTGGCTGCTCCTGGGCTGTGCGGCACAATCTCTGCCACAGCCTGGGCACAAACAGGCTCTGTTTTATTAGTGTTGTTTTTGGGAGGGGGTGGCAATAGCTGGCTCAGAAAGTATTTTCCCACTGCCTCCCCCGCGGGGAGGGTCCGGGGCTGAGCAGGGCACCACCGAGGTCGCAGAGCAGTGCAGGAGGTGATGCCTCCAAATACCTTGCAGTGCCCCCACAGTGCTGCCTCCTCCTCCTGCCTCCCTCCCGCCGCTCACCGCGCTGCTCTCTCTCCCTCCCCAGTGTCCCCTGCAAGCCTGGTGATGCTCCACACCTCGCTGCTTTTGCACATAGCAACGGGATCTGATTTTCCACAACATCCCGCCGGCGAGCTGCGCGCAGAGCCCGGAGTCGCCTGCCAGAGCACAGCCCAGCAGCGAGGAGCCCGGCACGGAGCCGGGGCTCGGGGCTCCCCGCGGCCCTCCCGTGCCTGCCGGGGACCGGCCCGGGCCGCGGTGCCCACCCCGGACCTGCCTCTGCTTCCCTCCACGCAGTATTTCCAAGATGTGTCTTGGGGATTTTTTTTCCTGAAGTATTTGCCTTCCAAGAGGCCGCTGGCTCTCCCGAGGAACGAGGCACGAGCTGTGCTGGGAACTGGCAGAAGGGGAAGACGGATCATATTTAAGTTATACTCCTCCACTCGACGGACTGAGAGGGACTGGGGTCTGTTACTTGGCATTTGGAGGGAGGAACCGCATGTGKTGTTGAACTGAGCCAATTAAACTGTAAATATAGGTACAGTCTGCTCCATCCTCCCCCCTCCCCACTCCTATACATAGAGATTTATATGAAAAAGAAGTAAATTTTGTCCAATGGATGTAAACTACTGTAATTAAGTGCAATTCCCCCATCTGTATATATTGGTCCTGAATCTCTTTTTCCTTWTTTTTTTTGGTTTTTTTGGTAAAGGTCAGAGTTGAGGATGGTTTCTGTTTTGTATTTCTCTTTTTCCTTTAAATGAGTGAATTCCAATCCTGGGCCTGGCAAGGACACTGGTCAGGCAGCACTGGGCTCTGCTGTGCGGGAGGGCAGGCAGACTCGTGTCCCCTGCACGGTGACTTCCCACGTGAAGGAACGGCATGGGACGAGCTGAGCRGAGCCCCAGCAGGACCTGGACGATCCATGTGGGGACAGCTGCCACGACAAATTGATCTCAGTGGACTTTCCTGCTTGTGAGGACTCTGAGATGGGCTCTGGTGAGGTGGGGAAGGACTCGGCAGCCTGGTGAAGACATCCAGCTGCTGGGAAGTGTTYGGCAGCTTCCAGGTGAGCCTGGAGCATTTGCCGCTACAGAGTGAAGGAGGCCACAAGGAATTCTGGTGGGATCTTCTCCAGATGGGATTCAGAGACTGTCTCCCTCTTCTCCCTCTGGGCAGAGAAGGGGTTGGGTGCCCAGCCCCCGCCTCATCTCCTGCCCAGTAAAAGGCCAGTACAGGCAGCTTCTTTCCGCCTTCAGCATTGATGCTGAGCCTTGTTGGCTCCACCCTTAGCAGGGCACAGGGTGCTCTGGTCCTCGTGGTGCTGCAGCTGGATGGATGGATGGAATATGGGCTGTGGTGTGAAGGCTCCAGCTGCTGCCCTGTCTCACCTGGCAGCAGCTCCTGAATGGAAAGCTCCTCAGCAAGATCTCCAGCCTGTGAATGATCCCAGCTCCGCGGTGTGGGCACATCCCAGCCCCTCAGGCACCCACTGAGGACACACACCAGAGCCCTGGAGGGGTTTGAGTGCCCAAGTCCTACCTCCCGAAGCCACAAAAGCTGTTAAAGGCATCGTCTGCCCTCTGTGAGACACAAGCTCCTCTCTGTAAATGGATCTCATACTCTCCAGTTGTGCTGATTTTTCATTAACTTTGCGGCATGTGCCAATGGCTGAGAGGGATTTAGAGAGGTTGAGGGCAGCAGAGGTGCCCATGGACAGATAACCACTGCTAAAAAGGAGAACACTGGATGGTTCTTTGGGCTGAGAAAGGCTCTTTGGCTCAGTTTGTCCAGTGTCTGACTCAGTGGGACCTTCACCCTCGCTGGGACTGACGGGAGCTGCCCTACGGTGAATAAGTCATCAGGAATTTGGAGACCAATATTCAGAATTACATTTAATTTAATGTATACCATAATTAAACACCATTTCTTCTGGATCCTTGCTGCTGTGTGATCTATAAATTCCACAGTGATCATCTGTGGTGGTTTGGCAGAGGTTGGTCTGACAGGGACACAGGCTGGTGGCAGTGACATGTCCCATGACTCTCCCTTGCAATGATCATCTCCTTTTATACCTGCCTGAATGTGGGGAGTCAGGTGTTTCCTGTGAATCCTCAGGTATCAGTCAGAAACAGCAGGAGGCTCTCAGAGGTGGGGAGACCCCTGTCCTCACYCTCCTAATGATGCCCTAATGATGTTGCCCTTAGGGTTTCTCCCTCATCCCCCGCTAACCTTAGCTGCAGAGTGCTAAGCAAACCAATTAGGAGGGGAGTGCCAAAGCCAAGCCCCATCCGTTTTGGGTGCTGAGCCTGTGGGTCAGCACGAAGGGGAGGTGGGAGGGTGTGCTCTGGGGGCTGAAAAGCTTTYGAAGGTCTTTGATTGTGAAGAGCTAACAGAGCTGAGTGACTCCCAGCACAGCAGTGGAAAAGGGTGGAACCTTGGTGAAGTTAATGGATTAAGCTTTYTCCCACTGATGCAAATCCAGCACCAGGTTGAATTGGTCCTGCAGAGGAATGGGCAATCCAGTGGGAAGCAGGTGGGAGAAAGCAGCACTGGATAACCTGCTGCAGCTCAACTGATGCAGTAACTTTTGGAGCTTGACTTCTGCACCAGCTGTAAGAGAGTCACAGACTGAAAGGACGGAGTTTGAGGTATAAAGCATCCTTTGGTGAGTGGTCCAGCGTTAGTGYTGTTCTCCAGAAAGCTCTGCAGAGAAGGTAAGTGAAAACCTTGGGAAAAGGAGGTTCTGAGATTTGACCCCACCAGAGAGGGACCTGGTGAAGGAAGAGGGCACTGACCTAAAATAAAAAGGGGAAAAATGAAGACACAGATGGAGTAGATGATTCCCAYGGAGCAGAGTGTGATGAAGCAGACAGAATAAAGTCAATAATGCAAATAGAACAAATGATTAATAACAGATGGTACTTTCCCCAGAGGTGTGAATTTATGAAGTTGCTGAACAGTGTGTTGTGTACTGTCACTTCCCATCCCTGAGTGGCAGGATCAGGGAAAGGGGAAAGCAGGACGAGTTGCTAAGGATGCTGTGGGTGCTACACTTTGTGGGGAGAAAGGTCCCCTTGATTTTGAGTTAACCTCTGGCTGAGGAAACCTTTCTGGATGGTAAATACCACCCAAAACTACTTCTCAGAGCAGCCTCTGCAGCAACCGGACTGGGACTGTCCCGGGCCAGACCTCACCTTGCTCAGAGCAGCCCTGGGTGGGGTGTTTGCTCCCACAGCTGCCCTGGCTGCCTCATTAAGTTGTTGAAAAATACCATGTCGTGTCAAATGAAGCTCCTGGAAGATACTTTCTTCCTCCTGTTGCCGTCGGGCACGTGATGTTTGTGTGTGATGCAGTTGTGATGGAGCAAGGAAACCAGCAGAACCATGACAAAGTTCCTTTATGACCAGTACAGTTTTACAGGGCCCAGTGATTATTTTACAGTTCAAAACTGCTTGTAAGGGAATTCCTTGCACGTGAGGAACTGCAGGCTGCCATGAGGCTTTGGCAGTGTCTCTTCACATGAACTGCAGCCTCCTTCATGGCCAGGCACAGGGACAAGGCTGCATTTAATTTAAAGTGCAGCTGTGGGTACAAAGGAAAAATCGCCCAAATCCCAGGGGGTAGCAGCCATAGTCAGGGCTGTTGTGAATCTCTGTGACACGAGGTCCTGCTCCCTCCATGGAGGTGCCACCTAAATCTCTCTGTATTTCCRTGCTCCTTCCCCAGTCCACGGGCTGAGGGGCAGGGGAAGAGGATGGGGAAGCCCGGAGAAGTGCAGAGGTGGGATCTAAAGGGCTGGGCAGGAGCGTGGGGAAGCCCCGAGAGGTGCAGAGGTGGGATGTGAAGGGCTGGGCAGGAGCAYGACCTCTCTTTCACCTCCCGGGAGAGCGCAGCTGTGACAGCTGCCCTGATGGGTAAATCCCATGCACCGACTGCCTCCTGTTTGTGCTGCCAGGGAAGTCACCGGGTCAAAACCAGGTGAGCCACCCTCGCYGCCTGCCCCGGAGCCACGATAGGGCTTTATCAAACCCTCAGCGTGGGGCTGCAGGAACAGGGCTCCTTGGGCTTATCACCTCTGTCACTGCAGAAGGAACGGAGCCAGGGGAACCCCAAACRCTGCGTGCTGGCTGCTGGCTGAGGTCTGGGGCACCTCGTTCTGGGATCCCTGTCCCCAGGCGTGTGACAGCAGCCTGGTGCCGGGGCTGACCTCGCTGCCAGGGCGGTGGCTGGGGCTCCGCTGCTGTCCCAGGCCTCCAGTTTGGGCTGCAGCCAGTCCGGCTCACCTGGGCCGGCAGCAACAGATGGACTGCTGAGGAAGTCCCAGGTCGTCCCCGTGGAGGAGCTGACATCCTGCTGGCCGTGAAGGCATCAGATCAGCCTCTCCAGGGACACCAAAGGACAGCCCGGCCGAGCGATTCCAGYGACTCTAAAGATGTCTCGGAGTGCGTGCGCACGTAACGCGCAGTTGCACAACAGCGCCCAGCTCAAACACCCCRGCCTTCCAGACTCGTTCTGCCAGTCCAGCCAGATGGCCGGATCTGCCGGGAATGTCAGCGGGAACACCAGCAGCAGAGCCGTGGGGCTGTGCTCCCCACGGGAGCAGCTCACCCACGGCTGCCCCGCGGTCCCGGGGACAGGTCACAAGGGAAAGCGTTGTCATCCCCTGCGCCCTGCAAACAGGCTCTGCCTTTGAAGCCTTTGAGCGGGTTTGGGCGGGCTGGCGGTGCAGTTTGAGGAGCACACGGAGAGGAATGCAGAAAGTGCTTGCCCTGGGAGGCCGGGCTGTTTGCGGGCGTTGCCAGCTCCCCGCTGCGGGCTGGCCACGGCGCGGTCCCCGTGCCAGGTGCCGGGGCGTTGATCCCATCTCCCGCTGGCGTGGGGTGTCCGTGATGTGCTCGCAGGAGGTCTGCACTAGTCCGTGAAAAGGTTTGATGGGGGCAGAGACGTGAGTCACGAAGACCAGCAGAACAGCACTGTTACATTTACTATCCTGAACCGATGCACTGCTGCCAAACACTTTAAAATGCGCTCAGCGTGCAGAGAAAACCTCTCTGCCTGCTCCAGTGCATCTCTGATTGTTCCTGCACCTCTGGGTGCTGCCCTGCCATGGCTTGGCCTCCCTCCAGCAGCCAAGGGACCATTTAATCCTGGAGGGTCCTTTCCCCCTGCTGCGGGTGGTGGGAGGCCGATGGGTCCTGCTGCAGCCCCGAGGCAAAGGAGCAGCATTTTGTGTGCCGCACAATGGGGGCAGCCCAGCCAGAACGAGAGCACTGGGGGAGCCACTAGCAGTGGCAGGGAGAGGTCTCCGAGCCCCTGGACTTTATTTCTCTTACCCAGGGATGAAACTTAAAAAACTCAAATGTGCCCTGCAGTTGTCCCGTCCCAGTGTAGGTGTAATGTGGAGAGACACGAAACCTGAGCCTCAGGCATTTTACGATGTCTTCTAATTCAAGGAACTTTGATTTTACTTTTCCACTCAGCAAAATTAATTCTCCTCTCTGTAATTAATATGCTGCTCAAATGGATTCTTAATTACAGATAAATCACAAATCTACACACTCAACTGTTATGCTTTTCAAGTAATAAAACAGATCATTTGTCTTCCTTAGATGAACAGAGCCCAACCAGCACACCATTTCCCCCTTTATGAAGAATTCATTTGCCTTAGAAAGAAAGTCTTTAAAAAAAAACATTGCAAGGGTTTCTTGAATAGGGGATCAAAGCTCCCACACTGCTGGAAACCATTTTTTGCTAAATAAGATGTGAGTAAAGTGGAAAAAAGTAAAAGTTTTTTGGTAGTGGTTGGGATTACAACACCCTTGGGAGGGACAAGGATGTGGGGTCAAGAAGTGGTGACCAGGTTAGCAACACAGGGAACAGAAGGGGAGGACAAAGGAACAGAAAGTGGAAATGGACAGCTGAATGAGGACGCATGTTCCCTTGCTGCAAGAGAATGGCTGCTACATCAATTCATACTGAGAGCTAAAGGCTGAGGGCCTGTTAATGGATCGGGGGACACAGCAGGGATCAGAGGTCACGAGTGCGCTCAGCCGGGCTAATTGACTGTTATGTGCATATTAGTGATGATGATGTAGCAGGAGGGCAGGGCGTGGGGGGCACATGTGCGAAAGTCCCACTGTCCTGTAATTCCTACCTGTGGGACAAATGAACACACACACAGAAGATGTTGGCTTAGCTGGATTTCTTCAGGAGCCCATGGCTACAGGTAAGGAACTCATACCTGGGTGTGCACATGATGGAATAAATGCACTCACCTGATGTGCTTTGCCATCTTTGGGCACAGCTCCATGACCTGCCCRGGGGCACATCTCACCTGGGCTGCTCTGCACCTCCACAGAGCTCCCTGAGCCCCCGAGGGATGGGGCTGTGTCGGGGTTGGGAGTGCGCCCGGCTATTCCCCGCCCGCCTGTACCTGCTGAGGGACTCTCTGCAAGGATAACAAATGAAGCCAGGAGCCTGGGCTCTCCACCACATCCCAGTCCAGCCCGTGGGCATCCTGCCAGCGACTCCAGGCAGAACGGGCAGTGCTTCCCTCCTCTGCTATGGCTGTATCCAGCCCCGGTGTGCYGGCAGTGCCGTGGTCCTCAGCACGTACAGCCAGGGCAGGGGGTTCAAATACAGACAGGAGCTGCTGCAATCAATGCTGTTGGCCCCCCAGGGTGGCTCTGGATGGGAGGTTGATGCCCCCTTAGCCTGGCACAGGCAGATGTTTCCTGTTTGCTGTGGTGCAGCTGGAGTGGGAACTCCCTGGGAGGAGGCTCTGTGCTTTCCCTTACAGGTTTGGATCAATCCTTTGCCTTGTGGGGTTTCTGCAGCCAGCCTTCTCTGCGGGGCTTTAGGTCACCTCACTCAGAGCAGGAGCAAAAGAGTGAAAAGAGCCCCAGTAGATCCCGAGGTTGGTCGGGACTGGAACAGGCTCCCCAGGGAATGGTCACAGCCCCAAGGCTGCCAGAGCTCCAGGAGCATTTGGACAACACTCTCAGGCACAGGGTGGGATTGCTGGGGTGTCTGTGCAGGGCCAGGAGCTGGACTGGATGATCCCTATGGGTCCCTTCCAGCTCAGGATATTCCATGGTCCCTCACTCCTGGCACATGGCTTTCTGCCCTCGGAAGCAGAGCTCCTCGCTCCTGACACAAAGGGATTTCCCAGCCGACCCATGAAGAGAATATTCCCTGTTTCCTCACTCTTGAATCTGCCAACAGCATCCCTTGGTGAGTGATGGATATTGGAGATGATTTATAGTTCTTTGTTACACAAATGCCCCCACATTCTTCCCCATCCTCTCGCAGCAACCATTAGTCACTGCTCCCAGCAGAAACGCAGGAGCCTCAGCCTGGGAACTGCACCAAGGATGTGGAGTTGAGTCTTTATTCACTATAAATACACCACTGGGGACACAAACATGGGAATTGTCACCACTGTGGTGCTTTGCATCCAGGTTCCTGGGTGTGCTTCCACCCATTTGCTAGGAAGTTAAAAGTTTGGCAAAGAATAAGTGCTATAAATCAGGCAGAGAGGGGCAGGGGGGAGGATCAGGTTTACCCAATTTTTCATCTCGAAGTTTGTTATTAAAGTAGTGAGGGTTACAGGAGGAACAGCCATTGCCTGTATGTCTTAGAGCTCTTGGATTTCAGCAATGTAAACCTTTAGCCCTTGAGACTTTTATTACAATAAATAGTTTTTGTTGGTGCTTAATTGGATTTCTGTTTGTTTTCCTTCAAGAACAACCAGGAAAAATCTGTATTGTTTGCTTTGATACAGAGTACTCCATTTACCTGCGCTATTGGATCTCACAGTTTATCATAATGAATAAACACATTAATTAAATAAATTCTGATCTTAATCTGGGCAAGCTTTCTTGAATGCTCCCAGCAGCTCAGCCAGTTGCTGGGTTGCTCCTGCCATGGCCTCAAGCATTTCTTTCTTCAGGCACAGTTGTGAGGCTGTGTATTGTATTAGTATAAATCAAGGAATAAGCAAAGCGGTTGTGCACAGGGCAGCAGCAACATCATTCCGTCGGGTCCCTTCCAGACTCCGGGACTGCAGCAGAGCTGGAAGGGGCCGGATGGAGGCATGCACAGCCCCACAGGGGGAAGGAATCCCCCCTCGCTACCCTCGTGCTGTCGCGACAGCCGTTCACATCTCACTGCCGCATCTCCCGTGGCCTCGGGCCCGCCGCGGCCTAGCGAAACCTGACCGCGGCGTTGCCATGGCAACGAGTCGCCATGACACCGCGCGGGGCGGTTGCCATGGTCCCCCGGCCGCTCCCGCGCCGGAAGTGATCCGCACTTCCGGCCTCGCCGCGGGGGACGCTGGGAGGCGGCAGCATGGAGACCCACGAGCTGTTCCGGCGCCTGGGCACCGGGGCCCGCTTTGACGTGCGGCGGTTCGGGCTCGACGCGCGGCGATTCGGGGTGCGGGGACACCCAGGGCAGGCTGGGCAGGGCTCGGGGACCGGCCCCTGCGCAATTCAGGCTGCGGAGCCCCGAGCCCTCGCCCCCGGCGCTGAGGAGCGCGGGCCTGGCCATGGCGTCTCACCCTTTTCCCTGTTCTCCCGCAGGTGGTTAAAGGGAACCGCGACAGCGTCTCGCTGGAGAGCCTCGACTTCTTCGGGAACAAGGAGGGAGCCCCTCAGGGGTCTGCCGAGGAGGGCTGGGGGCTCGCAGGGGCTGAAGAGGAGGTGAAGCAGAAGGATGGAGCAGGGAAAAGCAATGGAGAGGTAGCAGGAAAGAGGAAAAGAACGGCAGAAAGCAGTGAAGAGAAAAGAAAAAAGAAAAAGACACGAGGTATTTATACACACACTCCTGTATCCCTGGCAGAATCATCATAGAATCCTAGAAAGGTTTGAGTTAGGAGGGACCTTAAACCTCATCCAGTTCCACCCCTCTGCCGTGGGCAGCGACACCTTCCAATAGACCAGGTTTTTTGTCTCCAAATAATTTATGTCTGCATTTTACTAATGGATTTTCAATTTGTTTGAAACTTCTAGGAGCARTATCAATGCCAGAGCTGTCAGAAAACAATGGAATAAAGTGGATGTCCTCTCTGGAAGCAAAATTTGAAGATGCAAAAGACAAAAAACCTACTGCAGAGAAGCTTGAACGCTTGAGGAGAGAAAAGGTGGGACCAGAGAATTCTGGTGTAGCTACAGATTCTTGGTGTTCTGTGGGTGTTTGGTCTGAAAATTGAGGTTTATTTATGGTGATTCGTCTTGGGAGGAGGGTGACTGAGTGTGGGGGAAAGAACCAGAAGTTGAATCTATACATGGTGAGTTTTACGGAGTCAAGGAAAAAAGAAGGAGTTTGTCTTTTGCCTTGTAGATCAATCGCTTCAGGAATCAGCACAGGATCAACGTTCAGGGAACAGATCTCCCTGACCCCATTGCCACCTTTGATCAGCTTCAGAAGGAGTACAAAGTCCACCCTAAAATCATGGAGAATATCCAAGCTGCAGGCTTCCATGTCCCAACACCGATCCAGATGCAGGCAATTCCCGTCATGCTGCATGTAAGTTCTCTGGGATTTCAGGGATTCTGGCAAAATTTGGGGTCCTGGCTGCATTTGTGGCAGTTTTAAAGACAGATCGGCTGCATCAGAGTTGAAAGCCGGGACATTACAATTTCCTTGTCTGTGCTTTTCCTGAGGTGTTGTGGGTCAGTTTGCAGCATTGATATTTATGGGAATGTGATTTTTTGTTCCTTTTCTTTCCTAGAAAAATATAACCACCTTGTATTTTCTGACAGGGTCGGGAGCTTCTGGCTTCAGCTCCTACTGGCTCTGGAAAAACACTGGCATTTTGTATCCCTCTCTTAACACATCTGAAACAGCCCAGGAACAAAGGATTCAGGGCTCTGATCATATCACCTACCCGAGAACTTGCCAGCCAGGTGTGTGTTGGGGGAATCTCACATTGATGTACTTCAGTGTTTTCACTCTGAATCAGTAAAATAGCAGCTTAGTAAATATTTTTTTCTTTATTACCCTCAGATATCAGAAAAAGCTAATTTAGATGTTTCTTTTAAGTCTTTTGACTTCTGTGAAGTAGGTACATATCTAGTATCTGAGCCTAATCTAAATGATTAGATTACAGGCTCGAGATTCTTTGATCATATTTTAAACTGCCCCATGCTCAGGTGCTCTTAAAACCTCCTTTCCTGCTTGAGATTGCTATGAGAGGTTTATCTGTTTGTCCCAAACACAGAATTTCAAGGAATAATTTCATAACAAGGCTGTGTTATTAAACTGAAATAAAAATGACAACTTCGGGCAGTTTTGATTCATGTGAGAGAGTGAGCTACGTATGGTAGTGAGACTTGTGAGAACTTCTGAAGTGAATAATGAATGTTACAGAACTGCATTTTATTATGCTAAGGAAACCACAGAGTTTTCTCTAAACACTGAAATCAGGGTGGTGTTTGAGGTATCTTCAGGATTAGGTTGCCCAGAGAAGCTGTGGCTGCCCCATCCCTGGAAGTGTCCAAGGCCAGGCTGGACGGGGCTTGGAGCAACCTGGGATAGTGGAAGGTGTCCCTGCCCATGGCAGGGGTGGAATGGGATTATCTTTAAGGTCCTTCCAACCCAGACCATTCTGGGATTCTGATTGTCAGCAGTTTTTTGGTTAGATAAGGCTATCAGCTCAGTTTTAAAATCCAATCTTTGCTGCCTTTTCAGACCCACCGGGAGCTGGTGAAGCTGGCGGAGGGCACAGGCTTCAGAATCCACATGATCCACAAGGCAGCTGAGGCAGCCAAGAAGTTTGGGCCCAAGTCTTCTAAGAAATTTGGTAACTGTTTTAACGACTGAAGTGCTTCTAAAAATTTAAAAAATGTCACTGACCTTTCTCTTTGGGCTGTGTGGTTTTAAAGAGATGGTTAATGCCACTCAAGGTGTGCAGTCTGTTGTGCAATGTTCCAAGAGTGGGAGGGAAGAAATGGGAAGTGAGCCTGACGTGGATTCTGTTAAATTGTACCTCTGGCAGATTGGATTGGAACTGGTGTTTCTCAGGGCTCTGTTAGTTGGGTTTATTTTGTGACATTTTGCTTTTTTTTCTTTTCTTTCAATAGATATCCTGGTTACTACTCCCAACAGACTCATTTATTTGCTGAAAGAAGATCCTCCAGCAATAGACTTGAGCAGGTATGGAGAGAGTGTCTCAAGTCTGGCCTTGCCACTCGAAAGTGGCACTTCCCCCCCAGTGACTCTCCTGAAAAGCAATCCTCCCTGTTCCCAGCGTGGAGTGGCTGGTGGTGGATGAGTCGGACAAGCTGTTTGAGGAMGGGAAGTCGGGATTCCGGGACCAGCTGGCCTCCATCTTCCTGGCATGTACCTCCCACCTGGTCAGGAGGGCCCTGTTCAGCGCTACCTTCGCCCACGACGTGGAGGAGTGGTGCAAGCTCAACCTGGACAGCGTTGTCCTGGTGTCTGTTGGAGCAAGGTAGGTGTTTTCAGGGTTTTTTTATTTCCYGGGAAATTGTTTTCTTTGCATCATCAGCCTGCTTGGTTTTGTGGCTGTTGTCAGTCATAGTGCTGCAGGTTGTTTGTCTCCAGAAAAATTTGTGTAGGCACGTAGATCTTTCTCATGCATTGAAAAAAGTGTTCTTTTCCTTTGCCAATTACTTTTTCATCGAATAAGCATTAATATGTATTTGTTAATATATATTAAAAGCACTAAAGTGATTGTCTTCCTGTTGGATTTCTGGTTTCAGAAACTCTGCAGCAGAGACTGTAGAACAAGAGCTGTTGTTTGTTGGATCTGAGACAGGAAAATTAACAGCGATGAGAGAGCTTGTTAAAAAGGTATCTTAGAGAGACTGAGCATGTTCTRCTTCCTGCTGAACTGAGTTGTGTTCTGTCAGAGACTCTGAACTTCCCAGGTCAAACACCTCTCTGTGACACATGTTAAACTATTGCCCAAATCTGCTGTGTCTCAGTTTCTGCAAGGAAAAGGACTTTGGAACCTGAGATAAACTTACTCTTTTGCAGGGTTTTGCTCCTCCAGTCCTTGTTTTTGTACAGTCTATTGAGAGGGCTAAAGAGCTTTTCCATGAGCTTATTTACGAGGGCATCAATGTGGATGTCATCCATGCAGACAAGACTCAGCAACAGGTAGGAGGATTTGATTTCTTTTTGCTTTAGAAATARAGGTAAAAGCAAAGTGTTGGAATGTAACTCCAGGTAACCTTGGCAGCAAATTCCTGCAGATTTGTTTAGAAGTTTAGTTTTATTCCTTAACATCATGATAACTTTGAGGAAACCAGTTCATATGCTTTCTCAAATTGCTAATTGGGCTGTTTCCAAATATCTTTCCTGTTCTTTTCCTAGAGAGATAGAGTAGTGCAGAGTTTCAGAGCTGGGAAGATCTGGGTGCTCATCTGCTCAGCATTACTGGCTCGAGGGATTGACTTCAAAGGTGTGAATATGGTCATCAATTATGATTTGCCAACGAGTGCAGTGGAATACATCCACAGGATAGGTGAGGCATTGCTCACAAATCATCTCCTTTTTCCCATTTCTGAGGTCTTTAATGTAGATGCTCTTGTTTCTGTCAGTATTCTGTGAACATTATTTAGATGTTTCAGACATAGCTGTGCTTTCATTCACCGGGAACAATGTTTGGGGATTGGCTGCTTGGTATATCCTTAGTATATGAACATGCATCAGGAGGCTGGGGCTGTGAGGAGGAATAAAGGGAGATGTTTAAACTAAAATCTSTACTCTTTGCAAAATTTGTGTTTGACAGGTCGTACTGGAAGAGCAGGACACAGAGGAAAGGCAGTCACTTTCTTTACAGAAGATGATAAACCTTTATTACGGAGGTAATATGTCTTTATTAATAATGTCTTTATTTCTTTAAAAAAAAAACACAAAAAAAGACCAACAACAAACCAAGCAGTTGTCAGGGATTGCTGTTTCCACAGAAAATGCTTATCACTTGTYCAAGCATTGGAGTTGATCTCTTCCCTCCTCTCCTTTCCAGTATTGCCAACGTTATCCAGCGAGCTGGCTGTCCTGTGCCAGAGTACATAAAACATTTGCCCAAACTGCAGAGGTATGTTTGAATAGTTTGAATAGTTTACCAGTTTTTTRATTAGTGCCTTTTAATAACTTTTAGTAGTTTCTAAAACTAGAAACCCTAGTAATTTAATCTCTCTTCACTAAATGTTCTCAGCAAACAAAAGAAGAAATTCATTAAGAAACCTTTGACAAGAGAATCCATCTGTACCACCCCAAAGTGCTTCTTGAAAAAAGGCAAAAGAAAAATGTAAGTAAGTTTTTCTGAAGAGGAKGTTAAGAGATGCTGTTTATCCAGAAAAGGCCCAGAAAATTTAACCAAAATAAGAGATAACTTGTTTGGTTAAACCACCCAGTCATAATRACTTTAGTGATGAAGTTTTGGTGTCAATATGTGTCTACTAATGACAACATTTTGCCTTGTGTCAGGTGACAGCAAGCTGAGTTTAAGCTGGTGTTAAAGCCAGGCTTCAGACCAGGTGTAACCTGCCAGAACCTGTCTGCTGCTCCTCTGGCAAAGGCCTGGCTTTGATTTTAACATGTGGAGTATTAATACAAGAAGCAGATCTTAAGTTGTAACGAGTAGAGCTCACAGAAGCCTGGAGTGTGGTAGTTTGGCGCAGGAGAAATACAATAAAACCCAACTAATGTCTGTGTCACTGCTATATGCTTCATCTCTTATGTTCAGGTGTCTTGATCTCCAATGTGTTTCTTGTAGGAAAACTACAAAGGAAAATATTAAGGAAAAGAAGAAAGTTAAAGAAGACAAAAAGGGCAGTAAATTACAGACCGTTTCAGAAAGCTGAATTCAGAYTGGTGAGCTGGGGCTGACACCTCTGTCTGTGCTGGAACAGAAGGATGAAGATGGCAGTGATGGTGAAGGGAGAGAAACATTTCTCATGTTTCCCTTCTGGGTGATGGTGAAGGTTCACATGCAAGAAAGTCTCTGCTGCAAGGCCAGGAGAGGATTCCTGGATGCTTCTTATAGAAGCTGGAGCGTGTGGTGGTGCAGTGAATGCCCTGTKTTTCTGAGAACAGTTCAAAACCATCAATTTGTGCTGCTTTCATGCGGTTTTGTATTGCTCCTTGAAAATACTGTCAGTTCTGTGTTCAGATCGCCCCTAGTMCATCTGTCAGATTTCCAGGAGATTCAGAGGCAGAAAACACAGAATATTTACTGTCAGACTTGATAAATGCAGCTATCAGAGACTTCCCTGGACACTTCAGAAAAGCCAAACTAAACCCCCTTGTATGTGAAAGTAAAGCTTTGCTCTTCCTACTGTTTTTCTTCTATAAAATTATTTTGAAACATGTCCAGTAATTTTATACTGTTTTATAATTGAGCCTGAAACCAGAATAAACAAGGTCATAAGATGCTAATTCAGAGACCTGCCTCTGTGCAGCCTCAATGGAACAAGTCTTCAGGCAAAAAAGCTCTGTGTATTTTCCATGTCTTCATCTGCTCAGTGTGTGCTCAGAATTCTGGTCAGGCAGGAATGGCTTTTCCTCTGCAACTACAATCCTTTAAGGAAGAATTCCTGGACGGGATTGYCTTGGTTTAATCTAGTTTGGGTGGGGCAGCCACAGCTTCTCTAGGCAACCTTTGCCGGGTTCCCACCACCCTCACAGGGGGGAATTTCTGCCCAATATGCCATCCAACCCTCCCTCTGGCAGTGTGAATCCATTCTCCCTTATCCTGTCACGCCAGGCTCCTGTACCATTTCCCCAGGTCACCCCTGGGGGGGGGGGGGGGTCGGGCGGAAGGGCGGCTTTTTTTTCTTTTTCAGGGAAAAGCGGTGGTTTGGGTGCGGGAAACCGGCGTTCCTGAGGGGCAGCCGCGGCCCCTCATCCCCCTTCTCGGGTAACCGCGGGGTTGTGGAGCCGAGGAACCGAAGGGTTGTGGGGCTGAGGAACCGAGGGGCTGTGTGGGTGTGGAACCGAGGAATCGAGGGGTTGTGGGGTTGAGGAACTGAGAACCCGCAGGGCTTTTGGTCTGTGGAACGGAGGAATCGAGGGGCTCGTTGGGCTGTGGGTATGTGGGGCTGCGGAGCAGAGGAATCGAGTTGGGCTGTGGATCTGTGGGGCCGTGGAACGGAGGAGTTGAGTTGGGCTCTGGATCCGTGGGGCTCTGGAACGGAGGAGCGGCGGGTCCGTGGGCGGTGCTTGCCCGGGCCGGCCCCGGAAGCCGCCGCCGCCGCTCCGCTGACAGACGGCGGGGCCGAGCGCGAAGATGGCGCTGCGGCCCGGGCCCGGCGCGGGGGGCGCCGGCGGCGCGGGYGGCGGAGCGGCCGGGGCCGCCAGGTCGGTGGTGACGGGGGGCAGCGGGCGAGGGGCTGTGGAGAGGAGGGGGACGGATGGGAGGGGGCGATGGTGGGGCGATGAAGGGGGAGGCGGGGAGGGGCAGAGATGGGGGGCGATGAGGAGGCTCGGGGTGCAGGTGGGATGTGGGGGCAGAGGGGTCAGGGCCCAGGTGGGGTGTGGGGGGTTTCTGACCGAGGTGTCGGGGGGTTCCAGGTTGGGTAGGTAGGGTCTCAGGTGTGGTACGTGGGGTCCTGGGTGGGATGTGGGGGTCGCAGGTGTGGTACATAGGGTCTCAGGTGACGTGCGTGGGATCTTGTGTGGGGGTCCCAGGTGGGGTGCATAGGGTGTCAGGTGAGGTATGTGGGGTCCTGAGTGGGGTGTGGGGGTCCTAGATGGGGGTGCATGTGATCCTGGATGGAGCATCAGGGTCCCAGGCAGGAGGTGGTGGGGTCCTGGGTGGGGTGTGGGGGTCCCAGGTGTGGTGTGGGGAGTGYAGCCGCGGTGGCTCTACATTTTGCTGAGATTTATTCACATTTTCGAGGGCTCACCTGATCCCCCCCGGTGTGTCCAGGCTTGGGCAGTGACACCCCMGTTGCCAGCAGGCTCCGCAGCCGCAGTTCAGCTATTGGGGTGGGAAGGATTTGGGGACTCTGCCAGCCCCGCTCGGGGGCCGCCGGTGTCGGCAGCGATAGCTGTTCCTATCACCGCTGGGCAGGTCTGCCTGTGGCCTCCTGGGATGGAGCCTCCGTGGGGAGTTCCCTTTCCCCCTCCTTCCCACAAAGGGCACCTTGGCCGGAGGGAGGACTGAGGAATGGTGTCAGGAGAAAGAGCCGGTGTTAAAAGATAATGTCGTTGTGTTTCAGGAAAGGTTGGGAAACTGCATTTCACCACCTTTGAAGACTCTAGTAATGTGTTTTTAACGTAGGTTCTTGTGTGCTATTTATCTCCTGTCCTACTTCTAGGGAGGCTGAGGAAATTTTGTGTTTGACAATTAAGTTCATTGAGTTGTCTTGGATATCCGAAGCCCACGGTTTTGTCTGTGTTATTAAGAATGTTCTGAAAAGGTTCTGAAAAATAAAAGGATTTAAAAATCACCATTTCCCATTGATAGTATTTTGGTTTCTTTGAGGACAAAGTCTGGAGGTAGAGGAAGAGTTCTGCGTCTGTGTGGGTTCTTTGCCTTGTTTCGCTTCAATTTTTGTGCATTTCTGCCATTCAAAAATACTCTGACAGTCTGTTGCATTGATAGAGTTGTCCTGGGAATTAAGGGGTTTAAAAATCCACTTGTAGATGGGAAAATGTTCTGTGTGGCTTGGAGCTGTTATAGTGAAGTTTCAGTACAGAAGAGGAGTTGCTTCTCCCCACGCTCCTGCGTTTTGGCTGAAGCTGTTGCTTGGTTGGTTTGGGGTTTTTTTGTGTTTTTTTTAAGATCCGTGCTTAAAATACTAATTTAATAGGAATTTATGGATTAACGGTACTACTTTAAGAGGTCTGTTGTAGGGTGATCACTCTGTTCCCTTCTTTTATTGTATTTGTGCAGAGTATCCCAGGTCAGTCTCACACAGGACCGTCCCTTCGCTGGCTCCCTCAGCCGTGAGAACCAGCTGCTTTCACTGATTGCTGGGCATTTTTGCATCTCCGAAAAGTAGTAATAAATATTGCTTGAATGAAGCAGTTGGTGGGGTTTATGGCCGTGCCAGTGGCTGGTGTTGGCAGTTGCACAGCTGAATCCTGGAGTGAATCCGTGGTGAATCCGAGCAGCACGTACGGAGCTCTGCTGCCGGAGCTCGCTTTGCTGCTTTGGACTAGCTCATCTTCCAGTGCCCTCTAATTAGCTGAGGGTTTTTTTGTTGGTTGTTTCTCTTTTTTTTTCGACAGAGACTTATAAATAAACCAGAAGCTCTGTAGAAAGGGATAAATATTTAATAGTTTGGCCTTTATCTGATTCCAGCAAGCAGTGGTACCTCCCGACGCTTGTTCAGTTTGCATTGCATTTGTTGGTTTGGAGAATTCTTGTTGACCAGGTTTTCTCCAGCAAGAAGGGAAAACCTGAATTCCCCAACAAGAAGGGAAACATGAAGCTTAGAACACTTCTACATGCTTAGGAGATCTTCAGAAATTACGTTTAATATTTCATCATTCTGACTAAACTAAGTCAGTTTGTCTTCACGTTGTTGATGTTGTATGCCAAGAAGTGGATTAAAGTTGCTGAATTGAGAACTGAGCCCTGCACATGTTAAGGGATGAGGTGTGTGAGTCTGCACGGTGCTTCAAAGAGAGAACCCCAAATGGTGGGGATTGAGGATGGTAGGACTGAACCTGTTGGAAAGCACAGGTGCGTGTTCGTTGTGGGAGAAGAAATCAGCACACAGTGGTCAGGGCTGAAGAAGCGGCTCCAGGATGATGAAGATCCTGACGAGAGGATGAAGCGAAGAGCAAATGGGTTGTCTTGGTGACCGCGTGACCCACTGTCTGTGCAGTGGGTAGGTGCAATTTGCTCCTGGATAAATGCATAATTTAAATTCCCTATTTTATCTTAGTGCTCATATTACACAGCTCTTTTATATTTATAAACCAGATTGGCTTTCAGGACTTCCTGCAGCCATTTCTGATGGCATTTTCTCATGTACTCTTAGGCAGTTTCTTTTACATCCACCCTCAGAATTGAACATTGAATATCTATAACTGTGTTTCTCTTCCACAGCACTTCGATGTAATAACTGCCTGGGACACTGAGTGAGGTTCTTGTTTGGGAAATTGCTGCTGACGTGGGTTTCTGCAAGTTGCTTGCAAATGAGAATTTTAAACTAAGTTCTTTTTAGCTATTTGGCAGCTGTTTGAGAGCGAGGGCTAGCAACTTCCATTAGGATTTTAGTTGAAATTTTAATGGTTCTTCCTCCGGGTGCACTTGACCCTTGATACATGAATGAATGTTTTCTCCAAGATGCTATTTTTGATGTAATTGGATAACTGAGAAAATAGAAACTCGATTATTCTGTGATACTTGATGTTTCAAAGGGGGCAGAAAAGCAGAAGTGATGGAGTTTTGTGGTTAGTTTATTTTTCTTCAGAAAGCTGTTCCTAAGCAGCGGAGAATTGTTGTCTGGTGCAGTTAACGGTCCTGCTGAGTCAGATACGTGCAAGAGGAGATGTTTATTCATTCTGAGCTTAGCCTACACAACACACTGACCTGTTCCCAACCTGTGTGGGTGCCAAAACTCTCTTATGGGTGATGTGGATGAGTCAAAGCCATTCCAGGGCTGCTGGGTGGATAAGATCTATTTTTCCTGGCTCTGCAGCCTGTGACAGTGCTGGGTGCTTTGGGGGATTCCAGTGAGGGATAACATTTTTCCCTGTGCTGGGGTTGGGTTCTGTGAGACCTGCAGGAGCAGTTGAAAGTGCTGACCAGAAGGTGGGAGGCTCCTGGTGATGGCRCTGATGCGGGAGTTGGATTTTTAATCACGGATATTTGCACTAAAATGATAGATTTTTACATACTCTTGTTTTCCTCCTGCAGCTTCATGTTTCCTGTCGCAGGTGGTTTAGGCCCCCCTCAAGGTATGTATCAACTTCACATTTTGAGCACAGAGTTCTTTACTTCGTTTAGGTAAATTAAATACCTAAACCAGTCCTGCAGTGATGCTCAGAAATGTGATTATTAATTGAACTCTGTAGCTGTTTTTTCCCCTTAAATTCAGCTCTGCTAAGCTGACTCTCACCCCTTGGTTGATAAAACTTCCTGTGTGTTGTTGAAGCAGCATCACGAGGATGTAGATTAAAGGTCTAGGAAAACTACGTGTCCCTTTTTCACCTGAATTTGCATTTTAGATTCTTGTGTTATTTTAAGTGTGGTATTTCACCTCTCTCTGCTTCATCTCCCAGCTGTGTATACCCATATTGTGTGGGTGTTGCAAGACCTGGTAAATATTTACAAAGCACAGCAAGACCCTTGGACAAGAGTCACAACCTATGTGGAAAGTATTAATACAGCAGGAGAGCTCAGCCTTAAATTGCCTTTGTTCTCGTTCCTGATGGTGTGCTGTTTGTGTTAATTAGGGGAAAATATGCAGAGAACTTGTGAGAAAAATGAAGAGTTTTCTTATGAAAATCTCAGGGACTGATTAATGGRTTATTCCTGTCTGTGTCATGCCCTCCTGGAGTGTTTTTGCATGTGATGTTCAGTTGTGCACAGTTATAATTATCTCATGGTGTGCTGGTAACGAGTGTGTGTTAGTGTTTGTCTCCCAAGACAGCAAAATGTGAGATAGGAAGATACAAAACATCATCCACTTGCTTTATTCAGTGTATTAATACATTCCAGCTTGATCCATCGAATTTTGTTGAAGCTTAGCTTTTACTGACAAATATTGTTACCATTCTAATACATGTGGGGGTTAATTAACCTAAAGTGTGCTAACTAACCTAATGACAAGTTATCCAGCCAGGTCAGTGTGAAGTTGCCTTGTGAAAGGTTGACTTTATTTCCCAAGATTTATTTTCAGAAGCTGCTGGCTTCAAGAGAAATGGGAATTGTCAGCACCAGTCAACCTGGTTAATTAAATCTTGTTAATTGGAAATGACCCTTCCAAAAAATCATGTGGGAAGAAACCCACAGAGAATCCTTAGGATGGTGGGAGAATTCATCAGCTTAGTTACTGCAAAAGCCCTGTAACATTTTTCCCTGTAGACTGACCAGTAAGGAAATTCTGTGGCTGCCTGGAGTGTAGCAAATTTTTATTATTTTTATTTTGAAACAGTCCAGCAAGACTCAGAGTTTTTGACTTCCCTTTGCTGGTTTAGTAAACAAAAAAGAATAATTAAATGGGAGAGGCAGGGTTAGGAAAGGAAAAGAAAAAGCTTTAACATTAACTGGGCACTTACCTTGTTTAATGTTTCATTGCAGGGATGATTCCTATGCAACAGCAAGGATTTCCAATGGTTCCTGTCATGCAGACCAATATGCCAGGGATGATGGGAATGAATTATGGCTCTCAGATGCCTCCTGGACCCATGACCATGCAGGTGTGTGGCAACGAAATGTGGGCTGAAATCACAGAATCCCAGAATGGTTTGAGTTGGAAGGGACCTTATGGCTCATCCAGTTCCACGCCCTGCCATGGGCAGGGACACCTTCCACTATATCAGGTTGGTCCAAGCCCCATCCAGCCTGGCCTTGGACACTTCCAGGGATCCAGGGGCAGCCACAGCTTCTCTGGGCAACCTGTGCCAGGTCTGCACCCCCCTCACAGGGAAGAATTTCTCCCCAGTATCCAATCTAACCCTGCCCTCACTCAGGCTAAGGCCATTCTCCCTGTCCTGTCACTCCGTGCCCTTGTGAAAAGTCCCTCTCCAGGAACATGAGATGCCTTGGGCTTGGCTCAGAGGGGACAGCTGGGGCCATGGCCCTCTCACAACTGCAGTGGGGTAAGAGGGTGGAACTTGGCTGGGAACTGAAGTGTGGGTGGTAGTCTGTCATGGGACATCTCTTCTGTAGTATTCCCTTTGAAGATATTTCAGATGATTTAAAGAATTCTTCAAGTTTCCTGGGATCTGGATAGAGAGTGGGGGAGTTTGGCACACATTACTCACTCTTGGAGAGGAGAGAGATGAGGGTGTAGTGCAAGGACAGCATCAGTAGTATTTAAGGTAACTTGGAGGTTTTAGCCCACTCAAAGATGTCAGAGTCTGAACTTGGATGTCACTGTACGTGCTGTGACACCCGAGTGTGATCAGAGCAGCCTGGTCTGAGCAGGGAAGGAAGCAAAAGCATYAGCCATGTGTTGAAATCTCCTGGATGCCACCTACTCCCAGGTGGGGTTAGTGCTGGTATGGGATTGTTCGGAATTCAGAACTCCCACAGTGGATCTCTCCTGTCTTTTGAATTTTCCTTCGTGATTTTTCTTCCTTTCTTTGGTTTTATGGTGCTGTATTGTGTAGTATTTAAAATGAGACCTTTCTAGGCTGCTTTCTAGGCTGTGTGGTCTGTGCAGAACTGTGACCACTTCATTGAACTGTTTCATCTCTTTGCGGCTCAAATGCTGGAATTAATAGAATTAAGTTTCCTGAATGTAGGTGACAAATCCTAAACTTTCCTTTTAAATACCTTATTCTATGGAGAGGGAATCTCTTCAATGGTGCTGTATTTTCTCACGTGGCTGGTTTTCCCATTTGTCCAGCTGCATGTGTTTCAATCTCATTCTTGCTTTTCCTTAAAGTAATTTGGCTTTATTGCTGCTGTTGCTAATTGAGGAATAAGGATGAAATATGAGCAGCTAATATTACGTTTTCTCTCTTTTAATATATTGTTTTCTATTTAGCACCATATGTGCTTATGTGCAAATTTGCACTTTGCTGAAATTTAATGTTTTTGCATGACTTTCTAACCAAATTGCTGTGTCACAAATTGAATTTACTGTGTTTTGCCATCTCCTTGCACTCCCTTCCCACCCCCACCTGGAATTTATTATGTTATTTTTGTGAAATTTATAGTAGGAAGATGTTTTTATGACGGCTGGTCTAAAAATAATAAACAACTTTTGTTCTCTTCCTACGTGTTCTGAGACCAAATGCAAAATGAATGGTAAGAAAAGTAAATTATTTTCTGGCTCCTTCTATATTAGGCAGCTTTGCTGCTTTGAATGTCCCAGAATATATTTCTCAGCAAATGTTTCTGATACAGTTTATCCAGACAAGGTTCCTCTTGGCTGTTGTCATATATTGTGGTTCCCTGGATATGTTTGGGAAATGACTAGACCACATTTTCCAGCATCCATGGTTGGTAGGAGTGTGCCCTCCAGCAGGGAATATAAAAGTATTGTGAAATCACGTAGAATAGGAAACAAAAATGCCGAGAAAACCCATACTGAGCAGCGTAGGATGGCTGTAGCCTTTCTGCTCTTGTTGTATGGCTTTGAAGTCCTGATTTCTGACCGTCCTGACTTCCCCAATCCTGTGAGGACTGTGAGTCCTTCTGGAGAGGAAGAGTGCCATCTACTGAGGGCAGCTGCTCTGTGCTCGGGCACTGCTCCTCCAGCTCATCCCAGCACTTCATTTTATGGCCTCAGCCCACTTTGCAGCTTGGCATTGCCAGGGTTTGGCTTCTTCTATGAAAACAAAATATACTGGAGTTGAGAAAACAACCTTGGAGCTGTATGATCTGTTTCGTTGTAGGGCGGCATGGCCTTGGGGCCGATGCCCGCGGCCGGAATGCCTTACATGGGACAGGCCTCTTTCCTGGGAATGCGCCCGGCCGCCCCGCAGTACACCCCGGACATGCAGAAGCAGTTTGCAGAGGAGCAGCAGTGAGTGACACTTTACTGACTCTTGGGGAATTCTTTTGTAAGGGGAAGATGTGGTCTCCCTGGAGCAGTGTCCATTTAGGGCTGTAGAATGTTCCATTGCCTTTGAAGGCCGTCTGTGCAGTTTGTGGTGGCTGTCCAGGTCTGAGAAAAAGCAGGAATGTGTGCACCAAACAGTCTCAGTTTGAGACAGAAGAAATGGAGAAATCAAGCAGAAACTTGCTCTGAAAATTGTCATAAAAATTAGTCATAGAGTATTTTTTTTTTTAAATCGTTCTCCTTCAGGAAGAGGTTTGAGCACCAGCAGAAATTCTTAGAAGAAGAAAGGAAACGGCGGCAGTTCGAAGAGCAGAAACAAAAGCTGAGACTCCTGAGCAGTGTGAAGCCGAAGGTTTGTCCTGATAATGAGTGGGGTGTTTCTTTCTTCAGGTTTTCTTACTAGCTTTTAATGGGGTTGGTCTCTTTCAACAAGCAAATCAGTCAGGAATTGCATGAGACACCAGATCATGTTTTGAAAAACCTCTGTAAGAGTCAGTCCTTAACACACTCTGCTAACACCAGGCATCCCTAATTCTGGTGCTGAACAAGTGTGGATATTGAAAGAAAACTCAGCTGTTCTGTGAATTTTTCAAAATGTTTTCTGTGATGTTTCAGACAGGTGAAAAAAGCAGAGATGATGCTTTGGAGGCCATTAAAGGAAACTTGGATGGCTTTTCTAGAGATGCTAAAATGCACCCAACACCAGCAACGCACCCAAAAAAGCCAGGTTTGTCATTTTCCTCATTTTCCAACTGAAAATAAAACTCCAACCTTTGAAACCCTCTGCAGGGGGAACTAATTCCAAGAAGTACTTTTATTTGGTGGTACAAAATGAGTGGATTAATGGTTTTGTAAAATCAAATGTCATTGTAGCAACTGTTTGCTTGGTCAGGGTATGAGGGTGAAATAATAGATATCAGCCTTTATTAAAAGACTTGAAATCTTTAAAAGAAATCCTGATGTGCTGAGCTAAATGTGAAACATCAAGGAAATTGATAAAGCATTTGTTCTTTTCTAGTCAAAGCATTAATTAATATTTTGCAGAGTGCTTTGAAGATGAGAAGTGCTATTTAAGAGCTAAGAATGATCAAAACATTGTACAAAGACTTGAGTGTGGTGTCACAGCTGACTGATGTGTCGTTGGGCATGGTCAATCTAAGTCTCTGTTCTTAGTAATTACACTTGAAACAATTGCCACTTAAGATTTCTTATGGTCTGTGGTATATTTTTTTAGTGTCTAGCCTGAAGCAAAGCTTATCTAGGCCAGCTTTTTCCTATGTAAAATTTGTATCTCTGCTGTGGATTCACTCTTTGATAATTTTGCAGTTACAGGTGGTTTCTGACAACTTCCCATTGTCTGTAGATTTGCCTGTCCTTCACCAGTTTTGTTAAAATGGGTAACACTGGAARGGATCAAGCAGAAAATTGTCTACATGAGCAGACATTTCTTTTGTATCTTATGATATATTACTGAGTTTCTGTGGATAAAACATTCCTTTGAGGGAGAATGTCCCCCATGCAGACCCCATTATATCCAGTTTGAAATATTACCCTTGGATTTGTTTTAACCCTGTCTGCTTGAAACAGATAGAATACTTTCACAGCCAGTGTTAAGAACCAAGTTTCAGAGTGTTTACACCCTGAAAATCTGGGAGAGAAGATGCGTGGTTGGAGGTGGCTGCTCAGTTTTACCTTGKGTTTGCTACACTGAGGATGACAGCCTTCACATCTGTCACAGAACACATTCCACGCTGTTCCTCCCCGCCCATTTGCTGTGTATTCCCGGTGTTTGCCACTTTTCCCACATTGCCACCCGTGACCCTTATTCCTCATCACTCTGCCTTGTGTGTTCATTCCATTTGCAGATCATCCCACACCATCCCATTCTGCTGTGTCTGTTTCCCATTCTGCTTTTCTTGATGAYGAAGAATTTAGTGACTTTATGCAAGGGCCTGTTGAAATCCCCAAACTGGTGCCTCAATCCACCTCTCAGGCTTTCCATCCTGCCACTGAGGCTGGGCAGCTGCTTTCAGAGAGGGCTGTGCTCCAACCTGTCCCTCCAGCCCAGGCTCCAGTGTTATCCACCCTGCATGGTACAACTGGGCAGGTTCCTTATTTTTCTACCTCTGCATCTTCACCCAATACCCATAAAACAGGTAACTCTAAAGTATCTTTTTTTTACATGTCACCTTCTGAGCTACACAGGGTCTTTACTTATTTTGCTGGGGTTTTTTTTCAGTCTGACTGGAAGCAATAATATGTAGGCAATTAAGCAGAAACCTGCTAATCCATGGGAAAAGATGATTTAAGTCCCATTCTTCCTTCCCTTAGAACTTCCCGTAAAAGCAAATCATGTGTGGATCTAAATATTGCTTAATATACATATGCCTGATCTTAGGTGAATTAAATCTTGTGTTTTAGCATCTTCCTAAGTCTGTATGATAGAAAAAGACATAGTTGACATGGTGGTATAAGAAATAATGATTATGCTACTGTGGAGCACTTTTGTGCTTCCTCCCTTGGAGGCTGAAGGGATGTTGGTGAGATGAACATGAAGAATTTTGGAGATGTAAGTAGATACTGGGCACTTCTGCTCCTGATGCCTGGATGATTGTGCAGCAATAATCCTAATACAGGAAATAGTTTCATGTCCTCCTTCTCTTACTTGTTTTTTGCTTGTTGAATTTGTTGTGTTTGTGGTAAGTAAAGGGCAGAATTGGGCTATGAAAGTGTCCGAAGAGGGTGGTGCCGTTGGTCTGAGCTGGGACAGATCATCTCTAACTCATCCGTGGTGCCAAAAGTACTTCTCCTTTGCCAAGTGTGGAGTTGCAGTCTAGGTGGTGAATAACAAAATACAAATAACTCCTCCTGCTGTTTATTCAGGCTCTTCCTTGGAGGAGAAAGCCTTAGCTAATGGCTCAGATGAATCTGAACAAGAGCAAACCAAACTTAAAACATCTGAAGTTGGGCACAAAGCCTCGGCTGCAAGCCAAGCCCATCCCGGTCGCACCAGCAGTGACTGGGATGTTGTAGGTGGACATGAAAGTGGTCCCACTGCTGCTGCAGAGGTGCACAAGGCTTCAGAACAAAACAGAGCAGTTGAAGAGTGTGGTGAGCAATTGAAACATTTGACAGAATTTCAGTCTAATGAGATGCTGCTTGATGCTAACGCTCTGTCCACTAATTCAAGGCCAACCCTGCGTAATTTTGCTCTGAACGCCTGCTTGAATAATGTCAGTGCCTCCTGCTCCTTGCTCCAAGTGTAACTGCCATGATTTTGCTCTGAACTTTCTCCATGTGAGCTTATTGTTGTAATCACCTTTAACATGTTTGTTTAATCAGGTTTGCTGTTTTAAAATATTCTGTCCTTTCTTGGGGAAAAAGAAGCTGTGCTCTCTAAAGATATTTTTTTAAAACTATTTAGGGAAACTTATCACTAAAGATGGTCAGTGTCATGGTTGGTTTTAATCTTTTAACCTTGAGGGGATGAAATCTTACTAGGTTAGAACTCTTAGCTAGTTAATACTTGTTTCTCAAGTGTTTGCTGCTCATACACATTATGTCTACAACTATTTGTGCTTTAGGGATCAAAATTCCAAAGATGGTCTAGATGAAAACTTACAGCAAGGTTGTGCTCCAGTTTGGATTTTATTAAAACTCTTGACTGAGTATGGAATGRGGGGGTTAAAACCGAAGAATAATGAGACCTGAGGAAGTAGCAAATTTATTTTACTTGGCTGGTGAAATGGAAGGAATTGCTTATATTAGAATATGCTTGGAGTTGTGGGATGATTAGAAATTAGACTGCAGTCAGGAGGGAATCTGTGTGGAAGATGAGGAGATGGAAGGGCACTGGGAAAGACAGTGAAATCTGAAATGATGCTGATTTTGGTCAGAGCTCCATCCAAGATGAGCATAAAATCTGCTGAGGGAGACTGAGGGGAAGAGTCCACAGAGTGGAGAAGGAAATAACCAATTTGCAGGGAGTGAAGTGTGGCAGATCATGTTATGAAGCCTGTAGTAGTGAAGGTGGCTGTGATGGTCCCTGGAGCTGAAGACTGGGAGCAATGGATACAGGTTTGTGGATGTGGGATATGATCTTGCTGAGGTCCAATCAATAGCCTGTTTGTGGATTTCGCAGRGGAGGATGTTCTGGTGGAACATTGTGGGTTTTATGGTAGGTATGGATTTATTTATTCCACAGATAGCCCTAATAGCAGGGGATTGATGGGAAGCTGAATTTGTTATGACACAGAACTGCTGCTGGGAAACTTTAGGACTTTAGGTTCTGAACAACTGGACATGAAGAGGGAGGCACATGAGGAGCTCCTTATTTCATTACATATAGAACATATTCTTCCATTACTGCCAAATTATTCTAGTTATTATTTCATATTCCTGCAGTATCTGTTTTTTTCTCTGAGCACAGTCATTCCTATCTGAAATCTTTGCCTGAAATGCTGAATGATGCTGACCAGCTGTGGTATAGTCTCTTAAGAACATTGTACTCTGGCTCTATATCCTAATACAATTGTTTTTCTTGGTGAATGGATTACATTTAGGAGTTGGAGTGTTCCCTCCCCAGGACCCAATCCAGCAGATGATGCCTCCTTGGATTTACAACGACAGCTTGGTCCCAGGTAAACCGAACAGTGGGCATTTGTCCAGGTGGGCAGTGCAAGATGTGAATCTACCTGGGCTCCCGTGGCCACTTATTGATCAAAGCCTTATTCAGTCATCATATGAATCCTGGATCTTTGCTATGGTACATATTTATGGTGGCTTTGTCTGCATTTGAAGAAGTAGGGGTTTTATTCAAGCGTGTTAACAGATTCTACCTTAAACATTTGTGGCAACAGCTTATCCCAGTAGAGGTTGCATTGCTGATAATGCCGCTTTCATGGGTATGCTGGTTTTTGGCATGTCTTGTAATTAGGCAGGCTCATTTCTGAAGGCTGTTTGTCTTCTATGTGTAAATAACACGGTGAAATGAAAAAGAAATGCTGTAGTAAATATTGATTACACTGAGGTTTAAATACATAAAGCTCTTAGAACTATCTTTTTATGCAGGTTATCCTGCCATTTCATTAAAGAACCATGGTTTGAAATGCAGCACTAAGTGTATTTTATATAAAATATTTTTCTGCTTGTGTTAAACCTGTCTGCAAAGACCATCCCATAACACATTTAGATGAAACATGATGATACAATACAATGCCAGAATGCTGTTGCCTTGCCTTACACCGAGTGCTACTGGTTTGATATAATGTTGAGTTTGAGACAACATAGAAACGCAATATTATTTGAAAAGAGCAGTTGTCACTAACACTGCCTCCCTCACACAGAGCTGTATAAGAAAATCTTAGAGACCACTTTGACTCCTGCTGGAATAGACACAGCCAAACTCTACCCCATCCTGATGTCGTCGGGACTGCCCAGGGAGACCCTGGGGCAGATCTGGGCCTTGGCCAACCGCACCACGCCCGGGAAGCTCACCAAGGAGGAGCTCTACTCTGTGCTGGCCATGATCGCGGTGACTCAGGTATGGCTCTCACCTGGCAGGGCCTGCCCCGGCCTCTGTGTCAGCACTAGTGCCTGGTAGTCCATACCTCCAGTAAAACACTCCTTCTCTTGTAGTCTAGAGGAGAAGCTGCTGTTGTAACTTCAGTGGGATTGTAATTTTATCAATGTCATCACTTACATTTCAGTTTCTCCTTTCTTTAGTGTCAGCTAAAGAAAGCTGTACTTGCAAAACACATATATATGTATTTTTAATATCAAATGCAACGAGAGACAGGACAAGAATGCATGGCCTCAAGCTGTGCCAGGGGAGTTTCAGTTGGAACATCAGGAAGACTTTCTTCATGGAAAGGGTTATTAAGCATTGGAAGAGGCTGCCCAGAGAGRTGGTGGAGTCCCCATCCCTGGAGGTGTCCAAGGAATGACTGGATGTGGCACTCAGTGCTCTGGGCTGGGTGACAGGGTGGGTCAAAGGTTGGACTCGATGGTGTTGGAGGTCTTTTCCTACCTAAATGATTCTGTATTGAATATGATCCCCTTACATGGGCTCTTGATGGCATGTTTGGATGTGGCAGGTTTACTGGAAGCTTGACGAGTACCCKGCTCGTTGCTGGCTTCAGTACCGCAAGCTGCAGCCTGGAACTGAGAACACAACACACCCTTGTATCAACGCTGCACGTGTAACTGGTTGGTGCTTGTTGCCTTTGCAGAGAGGGATCCCTGCCGTGAGTCCTGACGTGCTGAACCAGTTCCCAGCCGCGCCCGTTCCCACCCTGTCCGGGTTCCCGGTGCCGCTGCCGGGCGGGGTGAGCCAGCCCCCGCTGCTGCCCGCGGCCCCCCCGGCCTCCGTGGGGCTGGGCATCGGGCCCTCCGTGATGGGCATGAGCATCCCTGCCCCGGCTCCGGCTCCGGCCCCGGCCCCGGCCCCCACCCCGGCTCCAGCGGGAGGAGCTGCAGCACAGCCTTCCGGAGCATTCCTGCCCTCCTACCCGCCYGGCCAGGTGAGCTCCCTCCCCTGCCTGGGAAACCCCGCTTCCTGGAAAGGGAATTAGCCTGGCACTTGCAAACCTGTGTAGTGAGAACAGGTTTTAGGTAAACAGCCAAAAACCAGAGCTGAAGTCTAGCACGTGACACCTGAAAACATGAAGTGCCACTAAGGGCGTTCTTTTATTTTTTCATTTCTTTCTGGGGGCATTAGAAGAGCAACAAAAGTGTTCTGTATTACAAAGAGGATTTAGTTGTAGTCAGGATTTTGTAATGCACATAAAATGGAATTTTAGGTTAAACTGCACAACAGACTCTAATAACTGGTAAAATAAGAGTTTTCAGGAGAAGCTGAGAACTCTGAAAACCTTTGGTTTACAAAGGTAAATCTTGTGGGGGATAAATGCTGCTGTTTGCAGATGTGGTTCATCCTTTAGAAAATAATTCTTGTGCTTTTGCTGTGTGTAAAAATTTTAAATTATTGATTGGTTTAAATTATTAATATTTGTTCTGTATTAAAAGATGATATGGCTATGGTCAATAAGACATTTAATGTGAAAGGAGTATAGAGTTCCATATTCATCTGTKCTTCATTCTTGCTCCCTGTAATCCTGTGCGTGTTTGAGTTGGGTGAGATGCAGACAAAGTGGAAATGCTAATGATGCTTATGTTGAAAGGTTCTTTTCCTTATTTTTTCCGTCTTAATCACACTGCTCTGAACTGCTTTCGTGCTGTATGACAATCTAAAGAGCCAACAGCATAGCAATTTGCGTGTTGTTTGTAATTCAGGTAGTAAAACCAGAAGATGATGACTTCCAGGAGTTTCAAGATGCTTCAAAGTCTGGCTCCCTGGATGACTCTTTTACTGATTTCCAGGGGGACACAGCTGGCTCTGCCAAAGCAGCTGCTTCACAGCACCGGAGCAGGTACCAGATCCTTGTTATTTCTGTCATTTCTCTGCCCACTGCCTAAACTTTTGATACCTGACTATAAGTCTCAATTGAAATATCATTCACACTTCAGCAATCCTGGATTTTCCTTTGGGAGACAAGATGTAATTCCGGATCAGGCAAGTTTTGTATAACAAAATAAATAAGCATGTTTCCTCCCTTTGATAGTTTACAATTAATCTTTCAGGGTCTACAAAGACTACAAAATTTCGGCGTTCTTTCCTCTTTATGCACCTTCCAGGTGTCTAATTGTAGACAGACACATTTTCTGAATAGGAACTGACTGTTCTTAGTGGCAAACAGAACTGTGAATCCATGGAAGCCCTGATTACCAGGTGCTTCTGCAACAGTGGTATTAAATGGGGATGCTCAGCCTAATTGTTCTGTTACACCTTGACAAATGACTTCTGTGTAAGAAATTTAGTTTTGCTGCTGTCACAGAATTCCAGAATGTTTTGAGTTGGAAGGGGCATTAAAGATCATGAGTTCCACCTCCTGCCATGGGCAGGAACACCTTCCATTAGACCAGATTGCTGCAAGCCCCATCCAGCCTGGCCTTGAACACTTCCAGGGATGTCAGTCAATGGCACACGGATCTGAAGATGCTGATTTAAGTATATGTTGTGTTAGATGTCATTTTGCAACTGAAGCTGATATGTTACTGAAAGTTTCGACAGAAAACTGTTTGTAAATTGCACAATTGGAAGTAGAGGATCATAAAAAAATATTTCAAAAAAGGGTGTTTCTTTTTCACTGCAGCAATTCTCTTTATTCACTTGTGAAAGCGTTCAGTTTTGAACAAAATGTTACAATGAGCTATAATCTAATTGCTTATGGAGCTTTATTTAAAAAAAAGCCATCTGTGGAGTACAGCTGATTAACCATTCCATTTGCCAAGATTGCATATCTAATAGCCTGCTTTGCGGGGATGGGAAATTTAATTATATTACCATAAGCTCTATTTTTTTGCCATTGCACTCTCTGTCTGCAAGCATCACAGACCAGCATCAGCACATGTGTGCAAGTGCTTCGTTTGTGTGTTGCTTGTAGGCTGCTGATAAGGAGATTTAAATGGCTCTGGAAAGATTCTTGCTCCAGGCTGAAGAATGCAATAGAAATTCATTCASGTTTTCAATGTGAATGACACAAACTAGAGGTAAAATGCATCATTCATATGTAAAGGATGTTGTTGTGTAGAGCTGCCAAGGTCTGATAACGGGGCTTGTGTGGAGGGCAGGCAAAGCTCTCCCAGAACGTCTCCTAAATCTCCCAGCATTTGCTAACAAGGTGTTAGGTTGTTGTGGCAGTTTTACTGGATAAAGTAGAGTGTGTTTATGCAGAAAGACTTGCTTGTGTAACTGTGGACTAATCCTTATTTTGCTGACTAGATACCTGCCTAAACTCACTGATTGGCACTGACAGAAATTCAAAGTTATTCTTTCCTTCCTTTGAGCAGGAGCTTTATTCTCTTAATTTTGCAATATGTAATGAGATAGAATCAGAATTAGATAAGCTGAAAGTATGGAGCTGTCAAAATCTTGCGCAGTTTTAACTCTTTCCTGTATCTAATTCTATCAGGGAGAATTTTTAAAGGGATAACTGAACCAGGGGTGATTCCTGGGGTATATCTGTGTGCTTGTTCTCTCCTGGGCTGAGAATTCCTGTGGTGTAAAGTTCTAGAGTGTTTTGTTTGTGATTTGGTAGAAATTAAAATCAAGAATGGTGCAAATTGACTTCTGGCCTACAGAAATTTGGTCAGGTGAGATAAAATGGGAATTTATCCAGCCGAGGTCATTTACATCGGGGGCCGGATTTAAGCACTCCTTAGGGCACGAGTTTAGGTTTAGAAACCAAATACTGTAGTCATAATAAGAGGCTGCTTTAAATAAAACCTGGAAATGTAGATTTCTTATGGATAAATTAAGGAACTTTGCTTTTATCTCTTTTGTTTTTAGTGTTCCTTCTTTACTAATGCCACTCCCAGGTAATAAGCCGCTCTCACCAGCTGATAAATATGCTGTGTTTAAAGGAATGGCACCTGAGAAGCCTTCTGAGAGTGCAGCTGCTTTTGGAGGTAAAAGGACACATCCACAACCACTATGAGCAATTTATTGTAATATTTCACGTATCTTCTTTTTGGCGTTGTTAAGATATTAATATTTAAAAGTCAGGTAATTAAATATAAAATTTAACTATATGAACTATATTTAACTGTATAAACTGTATGAATTCATAATATCTCCATGTAAATGTATTTCTTTTCTCCTGTTCTCCAGATGGAGGGGACAAGTACAGCGCGTTCCGGGAATTAGAGCAACCAGCAGAGAGCAAATACTTAGGTAAGCACTGGGGGTTTAACATAATTTCATTATAATTTTTACCATTTCTCTATGAGCTGTAGAATTTCCATCGCTGCAGTTCTAAAATAATGGTGGTTCTGCTTCTCTAAAAAACTTAGTAGGAAGTATCCTGAAAAAACAGTGCAGTTGGAACCATATGCTGATGGTATTTCTGAAAGATCGGCATCTCTTCTAGGTGCTCTGAGTTTTATTTTAAAGTAATGATATGGTTGGAATTTGTTTTAAGTAAGGAGTCATTCATTTATGAAACCCCTGTGATGTTTTGTGAGGTTCTCATGCTCAGAACCTCTTCAGGATTAAATGCTTGCAATGAAATGAAATAACATTTGATCTTTTTCTGTACATGTTCTAAAATATAGAAAGTTGCTGTATTTGCCTGCTGTCAAGGTCTGACCACTCTTAACCCTTTCACCAGCTTACATTTCTAATGGAAAAGTTTGCAATTTATCAGTAAGTTTAGTTTGCTGTGCTGTTGCAGTTCTGATCAATGAGTAGTGATTTCAGAAATATTTATATTGTTGCTGAGCCAAGTGAATTGGTTTGGAGGGGAGGGAGAATGGAAGAATAGGTCAGGTCGTTGTGGTCCTTTACTACCATTATGAAGAGTATTCTTTTACGTCTTGGTTGCACTAATTTAAAGGATTACACTGTGTGGTAGCTAAAGAATTAAGTGCTAGTGGTGTACTAAAATAGAAAAAATCTGTTTACTGGACACTTGTGCTAAACTAAGCATCAATACTTTCAAATTACAACTAGTCTGAGTATGTACATGCTGGTGAATGGGTTAAACGATGTTTTCATGTTCAAAAGAAATAGCTTTATAAAAAAAAATTTGTTTATAAATAGGAAGAAAGTTATAAAATTAGCACACTACAATATTTAATGTTAATTCAATGAAAACATTGTTACCTCATGTTGGTTTTGTCTCAGCGCTCTGGTGATCCCCCAYGAAAAAGCTGCAATATTTCAGAGGGAGGAAGGGAGGAATTGCTTCCCTAAGAAAGCAAATCCTGTATTGGTATAAGTGAAATTCAAAATTACATTCATTGCTTGGCAAACACGAAGAGGATGAGGTGGGGAAAAGAACTTGCGTGGAGGCCGAACAAGGCAGTATTGATCTCCTTTGGAATCTGTTTGTCATGGTGTGTTTTGATATTAACTCAGTGTAAAGGGAGTTTAATATGACTTTGAGGCTATTTGAGAGAATTAAGTGTTTGCTGGAGTGAAAATTAGAATCACTGACCTTGACACTTGCGTGGTTCATGGAAGTTGAGTTTGCAGTTCTATGTGCATCCCGAGGTCTTTAATTTTAATAGTTTGCATAAAACCTTCTGACATTGCATGAAATAATTTGCTTGCTTGCATGGTGTGAATATGCTTTATTTGTAGCTGCAGTGTTTAACTGCCGTTTTCTCCCTGGTTTTATTCCCAGGAGATAACCTTGCAGAGTTCAAGCCCTCCGGAGCCGACGATGGTTTCACAGATTTCAAAACCGCTGACAGCATCTCCCCGTTAGAGCCACCCACAAAAGACAAAACCTTCCCCGCACCCTTTCCTCCTCTGCCCGCTCAGCCAAAACAGCCAACACAAGCCAAGACCCCTTTGAATCTGGCAGACTTGGATCTCTTTTCCTCTCCTGGAGAGAATAAGCAGCCGTCCTTTCCACCTGCGTTTAACGCCTCAAAACCGGGCTCCTTTCCCCCACCGCCCCTTCCATCCGCCTCTGCCCAGCCAGCACCCAGCAAAACTTCAAGCTTAGCTGATGACTTTGGGGAGTTCAACCTTTTTGGGGAATTTTCTAACGGCACATCAGCCAGCGGACAAGATGACTTCGCAGATTTTATGGCTTTCAACAACAGCGGGGGGTTTTCCGAGCAAAAACCCGATGACAAATACAATGCACTCAAGCTGGAGGCCGGCCCTGTTGCTCAGGCTGGCTCGTCTGCCAGCGCAGTGAAGGGTGGGCAGAGCTCTGCCACCACTGCTACGCCCACCAAGTACGACATCTTCAAGCAGCTGTCTCTGGAGGGCTCCGGAGCCGGCTTCGAGGAGGCGAAGGACAGCGCGCTCTCCTCGGCCAAGAGCGATGATGATTTTGCTGACTTCCACTCCAACAAGTTCTCTTCCAGCGGCGCCGAGAAGTCGCTGGTGGACAAAGTGGCAGCTTTCAAGCAGGCCAAAGAAGACTCTGCTTCGGTGAAATCCCTGGATCTGCCTTCCATCGGCGGCAGCAGCGTGGGCAAGGAGGACTCCGAAGACGCGCTGTCYGTTCAGTTTGACATGAAACTGGCTGATGTGGGAGGAGATCTTAAGCATGTCATGTCTGATAGCTCTTTGGATTTGCCAACAGTTAGTGGCCAGCATCCACCAGCAGCAGGTGAGGAACTGGTTAGATTGCTCTGGTAACGTAGGCGGTGCAGATTTCCGTGTTCTCTGTGCTCAATTACAGTATTATGCACTCGTCTTTCAGTAGTGGAAGACTCCTCAGTGTGTGTCCCCGCCAGCCACGGTCCCTCAGCAGGGCACTGTTTAGTTTTTGTCTTAGAAGACTATAAATATACATAGCTGGAACAGTTTGAACTCCAGGCCAGTTTATTTTTGAGGTTTGACAACATCACGCTGGTACCTGTTCGCTATTGGCACTTAAGGGACTCGAGTGGAAAATATTCCAGTGCAAACAAAGTCATTCCATTTAGATCAGCAAGATGATGGCAGAGTCTCACTTTAATCTCTTGTTTTCCACAAAGCATTTGGCTTGGGGACTCCCCCTGCTTGGCGCTTCCCAAGGGTCACTAATTGGGGCTGTTAATGAGCAGCTGACTGATCACCAACACCAGTGTATTCCCCGTWCAGGGGGGCTCAGTCTGTGTAGCCAGGGTTTTGCAGGACTGCAGTTTTAGAGTATTTCACACACCTTCCAGTGTTAAATCCCTCGTGGGAATCATTGTGCCAAGGGGCTGCAAGTGCTGRTCTCATGATTGGGAGCTCTTGGACCTAAATTTAAACCGTGGGACTTTTACTTTATCCTTATCAGGTTTCCACCTTCTTTAATTTCCCTTTATGACAGCATTCCTGAGGGAGTGAACTGACCATCTCTGACCTGATCACATATCATAAAACAAATTTCCCAAGTGTCCTGCTTTTTCTTTTCATATATACATAGGAGATAAGCTGTAGTTCAATGTTCTGTGGCCTTCAACAACACGGGAACCATTACTGTGTTCTAGGACAAGTTTTATGCAGTCAAAGGCTTTTCTGAACTGGGGGAACATACAAACTGTAAATGTAAAAGCTCTTACTGCAAGAATTGGTTATTTCCACATGAAATATTTCTTCCATTTTTTGCAGATATGGGTAGAGAAAAATATACAGTACTGTAATTTTGCATTATATGATATTTTTAAGTAGGGGAGAGAATTAAGTTGGCAACTTTGACGTGGAAGATACTCTCTAACAGGGTACAAAATATCAGGAATAATTTATTAGCAAAGACATTTAATTTTCATATTACTGCTTGGGAAAATTCCAAGTTGAGTGAGCTGTCAAAACGTAGCACCTACAGTGTATTCTTGAATGTTTACTTTGGGTTTGAAAGCACTTTTTCCTAATATTTTTCTAGCCTCTTTTGGTGGTAGTTTGACTTCTGTAGCTCTTTACAGGATGTGTGCTTTTGCCACAGCAATCCGTGATGAATAATTGCCATTTGTGGCAGGAAAGCCTTTTTTTTTTGGTTTGTTTAAGGGGCTTAGCCCTTCATGTGCTTATTGCTAAACTTTTGAACTCTGAAGTATTAATTAGAAGCTATTTTTATTAAACAAGTCTGTATTCTCCTATGGTGCCAAGTTAGATGTTATTCCACAAGGGAGAGTTTTGCTCCATTTAACTGTTTGGATTTCGTAGCAGGACGTGCTCTGGACACTGCTACAAACACTCCTGTGCTCATCTGTTCCTTTCTGTATGTTTGATGCATTTCAAGCTGTGAACTGCTGATGGTCAAGTCCTTTTTTTTTCCCCAGTTTACATGAAGTTAACAAGCAGATTTATTTTATTTTCCTCATCATTTCCTTCGATGTGTAAATCTAATGTCAAAAAGGGACAGTATCCCTTTGTCACCTCTCTGCTGGGAAATGGGAGACTTGTCCTTGGGAGCTGCATGTCTGCAAGCCCTGTGTCACATCTCCAGTGGAACAGCAGCAGGACAGAGGTGCTGAGAGATGATTTGACTTTGTGACGTGCCCACACAGAGGTGTTTGTCCCTTGGCTGTGAGATTTGACGTTTGTAGCTTCCAGGTATGGGCAGGTAGGTGCTTATGCTGGGAATTAGAGAGAAATCCTTGGCTTGCTTCCCAAGCCAGGGCCTGTGGTCTCTGAGGGATGAAAGGTTTCCAGTTTTGCTCTCTCTGAAGGGGATACAGTCTCTTTAAACTTTGCTCTAACTCTCTGTGTGGAAGGTAGATGATACTAATGTTGCCTGATTTCTCTTGCATTTACTTGGTATAACCCTTTGAGCACTGGCTGCATGCTGTTAGTTTGAACCAGGCTGCTTCTTTTACACCAAATTTACGTTTCACTCCGAGTTGAAAGCATTTGAATGAGCACCTGCTCCTGTTGGGTGAACCTGATTTGTTCTTCTGCCAAAGGTTGCAGCGAGAGGAGCCCTGCCTGGGCACTCTCAAAGGGTTATCCATCTGCTGCACTGACACACCTGTAAAGTACCTTTTTCTTTGGCATTACTGGAGACCTCTGTATATTTTAATCAACTTCAGGTTTTTTTGCTGCTTTTTCTAATGTCTGATTTCAACTAAACATTTCCTGTGTGAATGTGCCTTTTCAGATCTGCTTTGATATCTCTCTTCTGCAAGTATTGACCTGCATGCTTTACTCTGATACCGCCCTTCCGAGCTCCTCTGTATCACTATCTTTTGTGATCTGTAAGTCCTGCTGTGTTAATAAATATTATCTTGGCATATTTTGAAAACGTGGGGATGTGTGTGATTTGTTGCAAACCAGCAGCGTATCTCTTTTTCTTCAAAAATACAAAGTTTAAGGTTCTGGTATCCCCTTAAGGTGGTGGGCACCTTTCTCTTGCAGAGCAGGGTGTGGGTGAGCTTCTTTCTCCTCTTCCAATGCTTTCACCTCGCTCCCTGTCACCTTCTGAAACTTTACATATCAGCCTAAATAATATTTGTCCAAAGAGCAGTGTTTGAGAGGGATGGAGTGGTGGAAATGTGTGGTGGCAGTGTTGTTTCTGTGAGCTGGAACTAAAAACTGTGTTGCTATCTAGACTTTCATGAGTAGAAGCCCATTAAACAATACTCTGATATTTATTTAGCTAATCCAATGTGAGTTAATCAGAGCCCCAAAATAAATACCCTGCTCCCTTTCTCAATTTGGGAAGTTCTGCCTTCTAAATATTGAAACTTTCAAACATGAATGACAGCTGCAAATTTGTGGCACGCAATTATGTCACTTCAAATTCCTCCAAATCCTGGGCCACTGACAGYTTGGGATTTGCATCAAATTAGCAGACGAGGTAAAGAGCTAAAAATAATTGAGATATAGAATAGTTAAAATGTTGTGGGGTTTTGGAGTTGCCACAAGAGCAAAACCAGCCCAGGAAGCAAGATGTAGTTTTTCTTATTTATACCAAGCTGGAGAGACTTTAAAAGGAAAAAAAAGGAAAGAAAAAGGGAAGAAAACCACAACACCCCTCCTTCATTGTGGAGGATCAGTAGGTCGTGCCCAGCCCTAAAGGTTTTTAAACCAAAGCTTTGAACATAAAGCTGAGACCTAATTCTGCAGGGCTTGTGCTGTTTGTGTTTGTTCAGCCAGTCATTCCTGGAGGAGGGAGAGGAACATTCATGACTGTATTTATTATGTTTTTGTCCAGACTTGACAGTCAGATTCACTCCCTTGCCCTCATTTAGGTTAGTTCTGTACACAGAAGAGCTTTTCCACCCGGATTTATCCCAGGAAGGCCTCTGACAGGGAGGGTGTGGATGCATTTGCCGTGGCCTTCCCAAGGCCCTCTGTGGGACTGAGCTCCCAGTGTGAGCTCAGGGGCTTTATTTTGCTATGAAACGTTGTTTATCGTGATTATTTCAAAATAAGTAGCAAATCCTGTAATTCCACAAGGTTTGGAGGCTTTTCTCTCCTATTTCCTTCATTTTCATTTATCTTACAGACAGCATTCTTGATGGTTTCCATGTTAGCTACTGCTATTCTTTAGGGAAAGTAAATGGGAATAACTCCCTTACTGTTAACTGTTCCGGGCTTCCCCAGCTGAGAAGTGGGCTTTGGATTCTTCTCGTTGCTGACAGGCATGGCACTGACAGCAGCAGGGCATGAAACTCTGGATTCTTCCAGTTTCACCTCCTTTTATCAGGTGGAGACCCACTGGAAGCAGTGAGCAGATGGCGCCTGTCCCCATGCAGGCTCTGGATTCTTGCTCAGGCTGCAGGGGATGTTCCCAGGGTAACAGCACTGATGCTGTTCCACTGGGAACAGAACTCCACAGCTACCACCTGTGTCACCCTAACAACCAAAAACGTGACACCACAGTTACATTTATTCATCAGAATTTAATATGCACTGAAATACAAAAAACCTGAAAGTCTCCAATGCTGGCTAAAATCACTAAATTTATTCCAATGTCCCTGAATTGTCTTTTTCAGTTTTCTTTAGACAATCACTAATGCTGTCAAGGGTTTTCCTTAAATGATTAAACTGTTGACATTGAAGGCTCCAGCTTGTAATTTGCCCCCAGCCATAACATCATCCTTGGTAGTTGAAATAAATTATTATAGTTGGCTCAAATCAGGGGTGGCAAGTTTTTCTGTAGATGAAATAACACTGGGAAACAGGATTTTAACTGTATTTCATCCTGCTGTACGTTCCTTGGCAGCCAGTGCTTTGCCTTGGCTGGCTCTTAGAGATGTAGCTGGTCCTAGATGATGATCAGGCAGGTTGGACTTTGGATTTGGGAGTTCAAATTGGGTGGAAAATAAATGGTAAATATTCCAACCCTTTGGTTTGGAAGAAATACTAATTTGGTTTGGTTTTAACCTTACAAAAATCATTGTATGTTCCCCAAAATGAAGCATTCTTGTAGAATTTTTAATGAGTTTAGTCTTTGCTCATTTTTTTGGATAATATTTGACGCTTCTCATCAGTTCAGATCTTGTTCTTACTCAAGGTGTCCTCCAGGAGGAAATGGGGGTTGCTCTGTAACCTCTGCCCTGGCCAAGTGTGATAGTTAGAAGGAATTAATCCCCCCTCCCCAGTCATCTCTTGCTTTGAAAAAAATCCTACTGGTAGGCATCCATATTTAAAAATATTTAATTTTCATGCCAGCAAAACAAAGCTTTTATTCCATCAGAGGTTAAAACTGCAGCACTGTAACCAGAGCTGTTGGATTCCTGACACAGATCTGTGCTCTTTAAGGAAAAAGCTGTTGGAGGAGCAGTTCTTAACAGTGCTTAATAACCCAATCTTTGTGCCAATAATAAAGGTCCTCACAGCACAGAGGGTCCTCTGGGGTCAGCAGGAAGTGCTGTGCACATGTGAGCAGGGGTGGAACTCCCCCTCATTGTGCAGCAAATGTGCCAAGAGCTCACAGAGTCCTTTTGCTTTGCCATGACTGTGACAAAGTGAGGATTTTACTTCCTCTCTTCAAAAACCTCCAACCTGTGGCAAATGATTCTCTGAAGTGCAGCACATGGCACAGCAAAACGTTGGGGTTTTCTCCAATAAAATCCTTCCCAAAGGGAGGTTTCCTGGGTTTATGGACAGTTCCACGTTCTTATTCCCATATTTCTCACTAAATTGTTTTAGGACTGCTTGAGCTGTAAACACTGACTCTGAACGCAGTGTTTTTCTTGTAATATAATATTCCTAGGAAAAAGTTTATTCACTGGAGTGATCCTTCTGGACTTATACAAATGAATCAAATGTACAGAATGGAACCATTACATTTCACCTCAGCCCTTGCACCTCTACAGAGGTTTTGTGTCTGCCTGAATTCACACTTGAGAATCTTGAATCTTAGTTGGTGAATAATTAAACTATTGTTCTGCCTTCCCTGCCCTGACCTAYTGATTGCAGGTGAGTTCAGGATTCCCACTGGAGCCTGCTACTGATGCTGCCTGTGCCTGAGCCAGGGTAGGATCAGGAGTGCACTGACCTGGTCCTTTAGGATGTGTTTGCAGCTCAAAGTCTTAGCATTTATCAAAGGAATAATTCACAACAGAATGTGAGTGTGCAGATCCTCAGAGTGAGATCATCACTCTTCCCTTCCATTCCCAGGGAACACCGGAACAATAACGATGCTCGAATCTCTGCTGGGTTTTGGAGTCAACACAAATTGAAGGGAAAATAGAGGTTGCCTAGTACCCGGTGGTATTTCCAAGATCCCAGGATTAATTACAGCTGGCTCACGTGTCAGAGGTGGTTCTCGCTCTCTCTTTCATGGAAAGCTTTCATTTCCCTTCTCTGAACAAAAACCGGAGAGCACAGGGTGTGGTCTGTGGTGATAAATCACCGACCCCTCTCCAGGCGGCTCCTTTCACCTCGGAGCCTTCTTTCCCTGCAGTTGTGCTGGGAGCAGGTGATTTCATCTCTCTGTTTGCCCTCTGCAAACTGCTCTGCACACTCAGTATTCCAGTGGCACTTGGAAATCTCGTCTGTGTGCAGGGGGCTCGGGTCTGGATTTGGGATGCTGTCATGGGCAAAGTGGCAGCTGCAGGAAGGCCCTGGGGAAGAGCTGATGGATGACACACCGTGCCTGGCTGACCCCTTGCAGTGGCCATTAAACTCCACCATTGTATTGTGGATTTGTTAGGTTTTTCATTAGCCATGTATGTGGGTCATGCCCGGGAAGCAGCCTGGAGCCTGGCCTGCTCTCCCCTTCCAGTGAAACGGATAAACCAGGGCAAAATTGGTTTGTTAAAATGGTTTAATCCTCGTGCTGGTGTGGCTGGATCGAATAAACAGGACAGCTGGGAAGTCGGCTTGTTCCCAGCCTGGCTCTGCGAAACCCGAGTGAGGCAGCCCGTGGTGTTCAGCACCAGGCTCCCGGCTCCAGCAGGGCTCAGGGAACACATTCTGYGCTCAGGGTTTGCTCTCCCTGCAGCCGCCGGACCCGGGGCGCTGCGCAGCGGCCGCATCCCTAATCCAAACTGACAATTGTTCCTGCTGGAAAACAAATGCCAAGTGTAGGATAGGAGGGTTGGGTTGCTGGGGACGGGGGGGGTTAATGCTTTAATGAAAACTGCCCAGCCTCTGGCTCCGTGTGCCTTCGCTGGGGATCAGTCTCAGTCTGGAGGTGAAAGATCAGTGGGGTGGGAGCAGCCAGAGCCCCCGGGCACTGCAGGCTCTGATCTCACACCTGCCCGTGGCAGGGAGAAGAACCTATTGGGCCATGTAATCACCAGGTGGGTATAAATGTTTGGAGCTTTCTGCAAAATAATTGGATTTTCTCTAGACTTAGCTTTTACAAACTATTTATTCAGTTAAAACATGATCTCTGCAATATCCCTGTCAGTCCTGGCACCTGGAAGTTTGACGAGTCGGCCGTGCGGCACTGCAGGAGCCCTGATAAGCTTAAACAGGATTTTGAGTTTTTTGCAGCACATTTTTATACTTTATTTGTATCAAAGCATGAATATAAAACTAAAGTGTATTAATACTTTATCAGAGGAATGGAAAAGTCAGCCCAGTCTTCTGTGTGGTTGGATTTGATAAGATGAAATAACGCGTTAAAGGTGTCTGAGTTGTAACATTTATATTTTGATCGTAGATTCTGCAGCCAGAAAACTGAACTGGTGATCTGGGCAGCCTGGACTGGCCAGAAACTGGGGTTTTTTAGCGTTTCTTCACTACCATAGTGGTATGGTGACTTTTAGCTTAAAATGTAAGACAGCATTCAAAGGTCAAGGCTTACATTTATTGAACAGAGAYGCTTTTGTATTGAATGCCCAGGTATTTTTCAGATTATTTTTGTGCAAACTCCAGTCCAAGCCTCAGTGAGGCAACAATTCACCGTGTTTGTTCTTGCAGTTGTTCCAGACTCTCAGCAAGTTGTTCTTACCCAGCGTAGAGAGTTTAACGTTTGAACTTCAGCTCCTAATTGTGGGGATTTGTTTCAGATGTGGATGACTTCAAGTGTGGCCCGTTTGGAAGCTGCCACAGTGGCTCTGCGGTCAGCAGCCTGGCGAGCTACGACTGGTCCGGCTCCGACAGGGACGACGTCCAGCAGGGCAAGAAGCTCTCCTGCTTCGCCCAGCCCTCGGGGAGCGGCTCCTCCGCGGCCACTTCAGTCCTCCAGAAGAAGGAGACCTTGTTTGGCAGCTCAGAAAACATCACCATGACAACAGTTTCCAAAGTGACAACCTTTTCCAGCGAGGATGCTTTGCAGGATGTTTCCTTCGCAGCCTTTGCGAACTTTAAAGACCCCGGGCCGGTCTCCGGCGGTCCAAGCGAYGACGACGTCGGGGACTTCGGGGACTTTGCCAGGCCTCCCTCGGAAGCTCAGGATGCAGCAGCAGCTGACACRGCCCTGGGCGCTGATTTCCTCGCTGGCGTCTCCTCTGAGCTGCGGAGAGAGGCCACGGATGACTTTGGAGAGTTCCAAAGTGAAAAACCAAAAATCAGCAAGTTCGACTTCTTGGTGGCAACTTCCCAAGGCAAAGTGAAATCCAGTGAAGAGATGATCAAGAGTGAGCTGGCTACCTTTGACCTGTCTGTCCAAGGTAAGCCTGCACGGGGTGGAGGAACCTCATGTTCCTCCATGCATGTGCTTATCAAAGACTGATTTTCCTAACTGAATTAGAAGTTAGCTAATGGGGATTATGCCAAAGGCTGCTGGAAACGACCTGAATCTTCTTATTGATTTCTATGGCATTTGGAGTGGGTCTTTTTCTACAAGAAAAATATTTGTTGTGCCAAAAACCTGTAAGAATTGAGGGACTGGGGAAATCTGCAGCACTCACTGAGTAAAGAGAAATATTTGTTCTTCTGGAGGAACGGGACAACCCTTGCTGCCACTTTATTCATTTTAAATAGCCTGGGTCTTTAGAGCAAAGGAATAACTTTTTATAACCTGACTTTTTAGGGTCTCACAAGAGGAGCCTGAGCCTGGGTGACAGAGAAATAAGTCGCTCCTCACCCCTGCCAGCTCTGGAGCAGCCGTTCAGRGACCGGTCGAACACTCTGAGCGAGAAGCCAGCACTGCCTGTGATCAGGGACAAGTACAAGGACCTCACTGGCGAGGTTGAGGTAAGGAATTGTCTGGAACTCAAGTGGATTGGCACTGACACCGAGGGGGTTCTGTATCCAGCGTTTTGGGGCTTTACCTGTTCGAGTATGGGTGTGACTCTGAGATGGTGTCCGGGTGCAGTCGGATGTTGTGGGTACAAACTGGAAGTTTCTTCTCTCATGTCTTTAAAGGGAAGTGGGAAAAGGCTGTTGTCTGAAACACAGAATCACTTGACCTTGCAGCATAAGTTTATGACTGCAAATTAGTTACAATTTAAATCTAATCCCAGTTTTGGCACTGAGACTTTGCTTTGGGAAATGGCATCACTTTTTGGCTGCGTGGTAGTTATTTCTCTTGCTCATCCTGAGAAGAGATGGGAAAAAGACTCAGATTAAATTCTGCTAATCCCCACTGCTAGAACAGCAGACTGTAACAAATGTGTCAGGAGGAGGTGTGTGCAATAAAACCTTTTACCCACTCCTGTATGTTCTTCCTTTTGAAACTCGTTCTCACTCGCAGAAATCAAATTTTAGAGTTCAGGTGCATAGAGAATCTTGAAAGAATGGGGGAAAGTTAGGAATAGATCTGTTAAAAGTTCACATAGCTGATMTGCAAATAGTCTTTTAAAATACCTGTCTGGTGTGTGTGTGTGTTGTGTAGGAGGAAGGGAAGGAAATGTGTGTAGGAACAAGACTGAGCCTGTCCTTTTGTTTCACTAGGAAAGCGAGAGGTAYGCCTATGAGTGGCAGAGGTGCCTGGAGAGTGCCCTGCAGGTGAGTGTGTCACCTCCTCCTCTCCAAATCCTTCCCTCCTCCCTGCAGGAACTGCCTCACTCCGTGTTTCAGACCTACAGGCAGAGAAAGTGTGGGAATCAGCCCTGGGAATTACAGTTTTTAAATCAAAAGCTGCCACCTCCTCAGCTAAACACCCTACACTAATCTCCTTGTCACTGGGGATTAGTTTGGCTTTTCCCTAAATATTCCAGCTCTCTAGTTAGTGGGGTGGTCCTGTGTTTGGGTGCCCAGTTTTGTGTTGTTCAGGGCACTGGTACCAGTGTCTGGCTCCTCAGGGCTTCCTGAGGAACTGAGTTGTTGATGTGCTGTGCCCAGGGACCATTCATGTGCTGCTGATGGGTGTCAGATATTCCACTGCCAGACCAGTTCTCCTTAACATTTCCTCTTTGCATTTGAGTATTAGACAGCCCAAACTGTGAATGCTCTTACTAAACTAGATAGCAAGGCATGCATGCTCTTAAAACTCTTATTTTGGTAATGAAAATATTGGGGGGAATACATTCAGGTTTTAAATGTTCATGCTGATCTACTTACAGCAGGAGTATATAAAAATGTGATGGAGTGTGGCAATAATTTCTTATTTAATTTGCCTCCTTTTTTGAGTAACAGTTTCTGCTGGGGGCAGTCTTGTTTGCAATAATTATTTAAAGATAGATAACCCCACCATTTTATGAAATTCATTTCCACCAGGTCATAAAGAAAGCAAATGACACCTTAAATGGAATAAGTAGTTCCTCTGTTTGCACTGAAGTTATCCAGTCTGCTCAAGGCATGGAATATTTACTAGGTATGTTTTAATTTTCCACATGTTATACACTGGAAGTTCTTCTCTTAAAAGCAGGAATATAGGATCACTCTTCCCCGAATGGCATTATTTTTTAGCTTAATCTTTGCCTGCACCTAAATAATGAACAACTCTTCTGCCAAATTAATGTAACTCCTGCTTTGAACTTACCGTCCACGCCCACCCCTCCTGTGCCACGTCTGGCTCTGCCATTTCTGAGTTCAAGGCTCGGCATCCAGTGAATTCTCTGCGATCCTCTCCTGGTTTCCATCCACAGGGGTTGTTGAAGTCTACAGAGTAACAAAGAGGGTGGAACTGGGCATCAAAGCAACTGCTGTTTGCAGTGAGAAGCTCCAGCAGCTGCTGAAGGATATTGATAAAGTGTGGAACAACCTGATCAGCTTCATGTCCCTGGCTGCTTTAACGGTAAGACCAAAATTTAAGCTGCCTGGTTACTAAAACAAATGTCATAATTATATTTAAAGAGACTTTCGCAGGGTGTCCTGGCTTGACAGTTTGTATTTTTTCCCTTGCACAATGGAAATGCAATTATTTGTGAAATCCAGTTTAAAACCCTCTAAGAAAACTGTTATTTATGCACAAACACGATGTTGTCTTACTTGGTACCTCCATGATGTAGGTGATACCCTGTGTGTCTGTGGACATCTCCAATAAGGAAAATGTAATAAAATTCAAATAAGCCATTTTACAAAGCCAGAATAACATGGACATGTCTTGTTTTTTAATATCCCTTCTATTGGTTTTAATGCTCACAATTCCAGAGCACACAATGGAGCAACACAGGAGTAACTAAACTGTTTTCCCTTCTCTCTGCATTTGGAAATGCCCGAGTTTGTTTTGGTTCCTGCCACAGACTGAACAGCTTTTCCTCCTCTGAGGTGCCAGGAAAAGCTCCATTCCTCCCAGAGAGTCTGGTGGGAGCTGGAGAGCTTTGGACATACCTGGGTGAGGGATACAGGCAGAGATGGTCTGAGGGGTGTCCCTTTAGAGCAGGAGCATCCCATGGGAAGGGTCTGCGGAGGGACTGGATAAAAGAGGGGCACACTGGGGCCAGGTACAGAATACACAGAATTAGGCAGGAAAATCACCCTGCCATTAAATACCTTGGGATTTTTGTGTGTTCGTGTTGCAGGAGATACAATGTGCAAAATTACTTTCTTTAACCATGGAAAAATTAATATTTTTAGAGAATCACCCATCTGTGTGTGCTTTGTATTGACTTACACAGTGGATCCCTTTAACTCAGTGCATATCCAAGGAGTCTTCAGCTCTCAGGATCAGCACATCACACCAAGCATCACTGAGCAGATCATTACCATGGGGAGGTTTCCACTGAGCATTTTAATTTGTGGCTTCCTCCTTGCACTGCAGCCGTGGCCACGAAAGGTTTTTGCTTTCCCATAAACACTCATTTATAAGCAAGGCCTGGAATAACTTGATTTCTGCTTGAAATCTCCATCTCCATCTCACTGTCATTCCCTGCAAGGCAGGTATTGTAAATGATCAGCCCCTTTTTACCCACCTTTTGCACATTTTGAACCTCCCCAGGTGTTTTGGTGATGTCCTGTGATGCACAGAGCCTGCCATCCTAGGAAATCTATATTCTCAATATTTTACTGCTTGGCAGAGGGAGTCGATAGACCTGGATTCACCTGTTTGAACTCTGGCATTGTTGATAGTAACAAAATCCCARGAGCTATCAGGATCTTTTCCTAATTTAAACAGGTGGATTAAAATATAGTTCTTAAAGTGCTTTTCCTTGGAAGATTACAGGGATTACCTGAAAGTCCAAAGCTTGGCCACGTGTTCTCCGAGCCACAGCAGCTCCTGGCTCGCAGCTCCAGCCACGTTTTAAGCACATTAGGAGCTGCAAACAGCGACTTCTCACATGCACACACAGTCCAGCTGAACTTATCAAAACCCCAGGGACTCACAACTCCTGTAATTCTCCAAATCACCCCTTTTGATGGTTCTCTACCCYCCTGGAAGGGGTGGAACCCACACCTCCCTCCCCGGCGTTACAGTCACAGATCCTAAATGATGCAGAAGTGCCAATTAACTGGGGAGAAGTATTCCAGCTCCCAGGCATGTGCTTGGAAAGGTTAATTTTATCTTTTAAAGGATTTTGTTACAAGGTAATTTTATGCACAGCCTTGTGGTTTTTCACAGCAAATTGCAGGATGACCTTCTCATTTGCTGCACTCATGCATTTGGTAAACAAATATTAGAGTGCCTTTATTAATTTGATTGATCTACTTAGAGATTAAAGAGTGTTTTTTTTCAGGATTCCAATTATTCTCCAGCCATTAAGCGTGAGCAGCATGCCCAGAGTGTGGATTAAGAGACACATGGCCTGGGATCACATCATTTTTTAAGCTTCTTGCATTTCTAGTTACTGCTTTCATTTGCACTACTGTTTGCATGCAAAATTTGAACAGTTTTATATCGTCCTTATGCAGAGTTTTAATTGATCATTTATCCTGTGGCTGAAATGTGAGGTTAAGTACTGGAAAAGTGAGCATACTAATTTATTATTTACAGGCTTATTGTCCCACCCTTTGCCTCTCTTTAACGTGAGCTTGTGGGTATGGCTGGTGGCCTGAACTGTACGGTTTGGTTAACCTTAATATCTCATTTTGTACTGCTCTCCCATATTGTAGGTTCAAAAAAACCCCCAAAAAGAGAATAGCAACTGCCCTTTTTTGCTGAGGCAGTATCAGGGAGTCCAGGACAATGAATCCTGCTGCAGCCCCCTCTCCAGGGCTGGCTGGGAGASCTCCCTCCCCACAGCTGCACAAACACCTGCTGACCCTCTGTTTGCCTTCCCCCAGCTCCCAGTGATCATTCCCCTTTGGATGTGGGAATGTGCAACTCAAGAATTCCTTCCTTTGTAGTCAAAGCCTTTTTGTCATGATGTCTGAAACTTTCTCACTTGCTGAAAATGCCTCAATTTTATTGTCTGGTTTCTTTAGCCAGATGAAAACTCCCTGGATTTCTCTTCRTGTATGCTGCGCCCAGGGATTAAAAATGCCCAGGATCTTGCCTGTGGAGTGTGTCTCCTAAATGTGGATTCCAGAAGTAAAGTAAGTAGTGGTTAAACCCCTTTTTAATTTACAGTTTGGACTTTCATTTATAGAATCCCAGACTGGTTTGGGTTGGAAGGGACCTTAAAGCACATCCAGTGCCACCCCCTGCCATGGGCAGGGACACCTTCCACTACCCCAGGCTGTCCAGCCTGGCCTTGGGCACTTCCAGGGATGGGTGTATTAAAAAAAATTTCAYGGCCGTTATTTGTAATGGGCAGAGGCAAACCCTGACCTGTAGGTGGGTCTCAATAAAATCATATAACCAAATGTCCAGTATTCCTTGGGCTTTGGTGTGACACAGCTGTGGAGAAAGGGTTGAGTTTAATTGTTCATAATGGGGAAGAAACTGGAATACTAAGATTTTAAAAGTATATATAATCTTTTTTAACAAATAAAAATGTTTTAATGACTTTTCTTCATGAAATGGCTCACCAGAGGGGACTGTTGCCATTAGCAGAGCTGGGAGGGACTCCCAGGATATGTGCAGAGTTGGACCAGCCCATTAATAATAGAGGCACTTTTCCTGACTTTTTGGTTTCAACATTATTTCAGAAAGAAGAGAAACCTGTGGAAGAACTTCCCAAAAAAGTATGAACCTGTAAAAAACATTCTTTCTAGACTCATTCTCAGCTGAGTGTGGAAGGCTGAGCTGCTAATGGGCTCTCAGCTGTCATTCTCAATTGTCCCAATCATTAATCCTCTTCTTCAGTCATGTTTTGTGGCCGTTAACACTTGATCTGATCAACTAACATGCTCCAGAGCCTCCCCTTGTCTGTCTGCATGCCTGTGCCTTGTGCCCAGCTCTCTGGTTTTGTGCTCCTCCTGTTGTGTGATAGAAAATCCCCTGCACCGAGTTCCTGAATTTGTGTGTCTGTGGTAGGAGAGGGGGGATTTCAGGGGCTTTGTGCTAGAAGTATTGACTTTTGGCTTTATGTAGCAGGCAGTGGCATTTTTAGAAATCTCTGCAGGAAATCCAGGGTGTGGAGAGCAAGGCTGGGATATTTTTTTAAATAGGGAGCTGTGAGGCATTGGAAAGTATCTCCTAGCAACAAACACCGAGGTGGTTTCAGCCTGCTCATGGCTTCACACRCTCAGAGGCTCCCATTGTAAAGCAGCTTCAATTAACAGGAGGAAGTAGATCAAATTCACCCTGAAATAACACTAATGGCAAGAATTGCACCTGCCTAACCCACAGCCAGACTGGAGCCAGGGAAATAAATGCAGGAGCTGTCTGCTGGCAAGCTTTTACCTGGGTAGGGAGATGGACCAGATGTAGAAGGTGCAGGAACAAGGTGAGTGAGTTGCCAGGGGTCAGCTCAGGGCTCCCTTCCTGCAGGTGTAAGTTGGCTCAGGTGTGATGGATGAAGGTTTTGTCCACCTGCAACTAAAATCAAATATAGTTTATGGGGTGGAGGGCTTGGGGGAGGGTCCTGTGCCATTCTCCACTCTAGGTTTAGACCCTGGAGTAGATCAGACTGTCACATTTGTTTCCATTCTTCTTTCAGGCCTTTAATTCCGAGACAGATAACTTCAAGCTGGCGTACGGAGGGCACCAGTACCACGCCAGCTGTGCAAACTTCTGGATCAACTGCGTGGAGCCCAAACCTCCGGGTCTCATCCTGCCAGACCTGCTCTGAGAGCAGCTGCACTGCAGGTGGAGCTTTGGGTCTAATCATACAGCACTTGGGTGTGGTGGAGAGGCTGGAGTTGAGGTCAGGGTTTGAAACGTTTAGGGTTGATTTTTTGGACCAAAAAAATCAACGGATTAAAGCCACGGTGACAGACGGTGAGGAATTCGCTTGTCATGGCCAAGGTTTCAGAAATAACCAGAAAATACGTAGTATGGCAGAAAGAGAAGTGGCATTTCGGTCTTCCTGCAGATGAAAACGTTATCCTGTGTAAAAGCACCCGGTAACCACGTGCATAAACTTGGGAGAGGCCAGCATGGAGCTTCCCAGGGAACCTGGAACACTGGGCTGATTGGCACAGGAGTGACCACTTAAATACTTGAAGTCTGTAGCTGCAAGCAAATCTTTTCTTTAATGTTTTTGGGACATGGACCTTGATGTTCTTTAAGTATTTGCTGCTGTGATATCACAGCACATGAGTCACAGCAGCATCCAAGGCAGAATGAATTATTGACTCAGAACGAGAAGCTGCTCTGTGTTTATTCCAACACTGCTCTGTGCTGGAAGTTGTTCTGGATGCTGAACTGGTTAGTGCTGGGAGATAAGGACTGGAAAACTGCTGAAATTTTCCCTGTAATATCTGGATTCTGTTGTACAGGCAGCTGGAGTTTAAAACTTGCAGTCTTTGTTGTAAATACAGATAAACTTCCCTGCATTTGTCCTGAACTCTGGATATGATTATGTTTCTCCTGACCTTTTGGTAGCTGCGTGGCTGCAGCACTGCTGAAAGCTGGACTCTGCTGATGCAGCACATCTGCTCCTGTGTAGATACTTTACCTTTTTTGGCTGTTGAGATGCTGTTCCTGATGGGATGGGATGGGATGGGATGGGATGGGATGGGATGGGATGGGATGGGATGGGATGGGATGGGATGGGATGGGATGGGATGCCTGTGTGTAACTCGTGCAGTCTGGTGCTACCTGTAGTAACGCGTTCCTGTGACTCAGAGCTGGCAGCACAAGGTGGCCCTTGGCTCCTGCAGCAGGGAGTGGGATTTAACACCCAAAAGGATTTAACTCTGGAAGTTGGTGGTCTCAGCAAGCTGGTGTTTGGAGCAGGTCATCGTGTACCTGCGGGTTTGTGCACACCCCTCTGGACAGGTTTGTGTAACAGACTCTCACTAAATGTTACTTGTACATTTGAAGTACCTGGTTCTTCCTTCAGATCCGATATCCAGAGGACAGTGCAGTCAGTGGAATGCTGGTTATGGAATTTTAAACCTGTGGGAGCCTCATGGTGTTAAAAGAGACTTCCCGTGATCCTGTCTAGGTTTGCAGGGAATGAAGTGGGGCGTAAAGCCACGGGGTACAACTTTCTCCGTAGTTCTTTGGCTTAGTTTCTCAGATCTGTCTCTTCTCTCCAAAGATCTCAACAGCTTCTCCAAGTTAATCCTGCCCCCATTACAAGTACCTGACACTGACCTCTGGTTATTTGCAGGAACAGAAATTACAATGAGGAAAACGATGCTTTGTATTCAAAAAACAAACAGGCTTAGCTATACTAAACTATTAATTAGCCCAAATGAAAGAATCTTGGCTCAGAGGTGTCTGGCTCCTTACTTACACCAATTATAATAAATCTTCTTGCTGCCTCAAATTAGCTCATTCATAAAATAAAGCACCGTGTGCCTCCAGCTCTGGCTGATCCAGCGGCAAATTTCCCATGCTGTGTCAGGGACTGCCCACAGGAATTATCAAAAAAGCAGGGAAGCCACTCATTTGCTTCTCTCCCTTTCATTTATTAGATGGGAAAGAGCTCTAGCACYACAGCTTGTGCCCACAGCCCTTGTTTTCCAGCAGCCAGGAGCTGCTGTGCCCCTCACCAGTGTTCCCACAGGAATTCAGGGACAGGGAGCCAGCGCTCTCTTTTGCCTCCTGAATTCCAGGAGGACTTAAGCCCTGTCTGACTTCAAGCAAAGCCTTGCCTCCAGTAGYTGGGAGAGGCTGGTGCTTAGGGAATGCTGTATTGGGAAAATACTGTCAGCCTGGGTTTCCACCACAGCTCCCCAGCACTTTGCCAGAGGAATTTTTGTTCCCGAGTTAAAAGAAAATGCCACAAATAAGAGGCCACGGTGTGAAATTTAAAGCACCAGCTGTATTGTCATAGCAGCATCTTCCAGTGCTGCTTTTCCTGTACTTGTCACCAGGTCAGGGCCCCCTCTGAGCTGTATCCAACGTGTCTTTTGGCCCATAAAAATAAGGAATGGACATTTACAATTCCAATTGCAGCAGAGCTCACTGAAGGATAACGCTGCTGCTCTCCTGCTCCCACAGAAGGGAGAACATCAGGGACTGTCCTTGTCAGGAAGCGTTCTGCTCCCAACAGCTTCAGTCATGGGAACACATGGAATGTTTGCAAGGAGATCCCCTCGATAAAGGCATTGCACAAGGAGGATCAGCTCGCGGATCCCAGTCATTCCAATGACTCACCAGAGCATTCAGCATCCTCGGATGTTGTTGCCAGCCAAAGCCCCGTGTCCTTCCAAGCTGTATCCAAGGTGACAGGATTGTCACAGCCCACCTTCCCCTGCTGCCTCTGYTACAGGCACCCAGACACGCTGCCTTCCCTTTGGTTGTGTCCAGTTCCGGACATGTAACTCCTTTTCCTGCATGGATTCTCTCACTGGAACACAGAAACAGGATTTTCTTTTTTTTTTATGTATGTGTTCTCTGGGGCTGCCTTGGTGTGACCTGTGGAAAGTGGGGTTTCTGTCTATTTGTGTATATTTGGAATTCTAAGGGATTATTTGCTCGGTTATTTAATGTATTTATGGCTTTACCCCGCTGTGTTCCTGGTGCTTCCGTGCTGTGGCCGTGGGTGGCAGCTTTTCCCTGGTGCTGGGGGCTGCTCCAGCCTCTTCCCTGCCCCTCCCTCTCCGTGTTTGGCTGGGAGTTCCTGCGGCCCCTCGGAGGTCACCTGTGCCCTGGGAATTGTCACCTCCTGCACTGACCATTCCAGGGACTGTTCCTCTCCGGCAGCAGCTTCTCTTCACTGGATTTAGTTGAAGCAGCTCCTTCCCTGAAATCCCTGCAGGGTGTGGGAGTGAGAGTGAAGTTCAGCCCCAGGCTGAGCAGGAGGAGCTCACGGAAACCCACGGAATGCTCCGAGTCCTGTCAGCTACATCGGGAATTACGAACTTGAAACAAAACCTGCCTTTCCAATAAAAGCTGCTATTGTACAAACCGCTGCTTTGGATTTATTTTTAATTCTGGACCTGTACTTAATTCCAGTTCTCAATGTTAAAATATGCATGTTATAATTTTATGAAGAAAAGTGATCAAAAAACTTCTCTTTTTATTGTGATTCTCCTGCCCTCTGGGCGAATGTTATTTTTCTTCCAGAAGTGGTTTTGTGATTATTAGTTGGAGCTGTTTGGGTTTGTGCTGTGCTGGACTTGCTGCTGCTATTTTAAATCCGATGAGAATAAGTGTTATTAATTGACTTTAATACCTTGTTTGCTCCCTTAATTCCTGCAATGATTTATAAATCCTGTGTTGAGATTCAAACCCGGTGTTCAATAAAAAGCTCATTTCATATCTGACCAGCCTGGGAAGATTAAATATTTCTACCATAATGTAAGTGAAACCTGTCTTGTGGCTGGGATGGGGAAGGTGTCTCACCAAATACTCAAAAATAGAAAATATTTTTCAAATAATTAAGATACCACTTGGAAAAGCCCGTGGGGAGCAGGAAGAGAGGTGTTCCCCTCAAATCCAATGGGTGTGGTGGCAGCAATCCAAGCTAAACTGTGCCTSTCTCTCTTTGGTTTCTATAGATTTGAGAACTGATAAAAAGCTGGATTTTCAGGGGAAAAACATTTGAGTAAAGTGTTTTGCTGGAGTGAACACAAGAGGAGCTTTTGCAATGAAATACCCAAAAGCATTAACACTGTAATATAACCTCAAATGGGGATTTCAGGTGAATTMTTTGTTTCCTGATGTGCTTTATTAGGCAATTACATTTTTTATAGGTCTAACTTTCCCTTGTGTTTAAAAGTCAGCCTTTGGTGCTTTCTTGGCTGAACATCAACATCTTCCCCTCTCCTCAGTCCTCCGGCAGTGTGTGTAAAGTCTATGGAGTAACTCAAAGTGGAGAATTTTTACCTTCCAGTTTTTATACAAAAAATGCCGTTAAATCCTACTTTGCCCCTTTTTAGGTAAAGTTTAATTTTGTGAGCAGATTTCAGTTTTTMGCATTTTTTCGCTTTAAAATGTCATGTGTTGGAACGTCTCCAGACCAATGATTAATCTTGATTTTCACTCTCTAGTTCCTCACTTACCATTTCCCTGGCTGAATTTTAACTCCTGATAAATGAGGGAGGTGAGTCTCCTGCGTCTGTCTGGCACTGGAACTGGGATACAGCCACGGAATCTAAGCCGGGAGCAGCTGCTGGCAAACCTCACCTTTATTTCAGTGGGAAAAAACTCATCTGGAAAAGCAGGAGAAAACTTCCTTCAGCCAGAGTTGTTTAAAGGCACTGCTGGGCCTTGGGCCGTGTCCTCACTGCTGCTGGAGCTCCATTAGTGCCACTGGAACAGGAACCCAACACATGTTCTGGTTTAATCTTTATTGATTTTTTTTTACAAGTATAGAATCTCATTTAAATCAGACAGCGACCGCAGCACTCTGCCTGCTCCTCCTCCAGAGCCAAGAAGACCCCAGTGCCTCCTCAGGAGCAGGGCTCTCCCGGGCTCCAGTCACACTCCAAGGATCCAGTCCCTGCCCCTGTGCCAGGAGGGGAGCCACAGGAAGGCTTCTCCCAGGGAAGGGCTGGGGCTGGAATTGCTCCCGGCAAACAGGACGAGGCCAGGCCTCCGTGAGCCCTGTCCAGAGGGGGACAGAGCGTGGAGGAATCCTAGAATGCAGCATAACCTTGAGGACGGAATGGAGGGAGGCAGGAATGGGTAAGGCAGGTCACGACCGGACTCGGAGCTGAGGAATCGGGCGGATCTACCTCCTGCCAGGGGACTGGGCTGCTGGAATGTTGGCACACACAGCCCAGCCCCGGGCAGGGGGCCACGCACAGATTCCTGAACGTCTCTTTGGCTGCCCAGCGGGTTCAACCCTCTCGCTTCTGTCTTGAGCCACATCTGGACAAGATCTGTCAACTTTCCACCCACAAAACACACCAGCATTTTCCAGCAGTTGAAGTGTATTCCAGGACTATGGCCCTGGCATGGAATGAGTGAAAAAGGATCTTGTATTTATTTGATTTAAATTACTCAAATTTTATTTTACTTGTGGCCGACAGGGACAGATTCACCCTTTTTTTTTTTTTTTCTTTTCCCCCCCTTTTTTTCTTCCTAACTTTGAATGCAATTAAGAGCTGACTAAAGATCTCAAACACTATATACCGAGAGTCACTACGGATGTTAAAGAAAACACCAGCACTAGCACCATAGCCCTGTATTCCTGCCTTCCTGGTGCTTGGAAAGCCTGCTGCCCTGGAGCAGGGCCGTGTTTGCTCTGTGCTAGTGCTGCTCCCAGGCCACTACAGGGTTTTGCAAGGAAGCAAACAAGCTATAACGAAATATCCAGGCTACTACCGCGTCACAAAGCACTTGGGTCATCAACTCTGCCCCTTGCCTCTTGGGCCTTTCCTCAGAGGATCCTAATAAACTGACTAAAAAAAAAAGAAAAAGACGGAGGCTTTATGGAAGGAATAAACTTATAATGAGACCTGGTTCTGCTAAATCAGAGATGCAGATGGGAAATCCCCATAGAGAAGAATGCTTTGAAGGGAATCGTTGGCCTTGCAGGTTAGTGAGGTGAGAATTGAGGTTCTGCTGTATGGTAAAGAACCAAAGTTGGCYGTAGAAGGAGAAGGGAATGTTTCCAGTCTGGCAGACTCGGAACAGCGCGTCCCTTCTGTTGTGCTTCCCATCTGCAGTCCCATTAAATTCCCCAGTAAGGCATCAGGGGTCTCCTCTCTCTCTCGTAAACGTCTGGGATGATGCCATAGGGTGTCTGTACCATTTTAACCGTGGTCTTCCCAAAGAGCTTCCTCTCGTAGTCTATCAGCTGCCTCCAGAAGCCCACGTTGGGCCGGATCACGGGGCGCCGCGACTTGACCCAGTTGTAGGCCTCGAAGAGGGAGACCTTGTGGTACTTCATGAGGAAGGCGATGCAGAGCGTGGCCGACCTGCTGACGCCGGCGGCGCAGTGCACCAGCGTGGCCCCGTGCTTCCGCGCCACGCTGTGGATCTTGTCGGCCACGCTGTCGAAGTACAGGGAGATGGGGGCGTTGGGCATGTCAGCCAAAGGCACTTTCACGTACTCAAACTGCGGCCAGTTGAAGTTGGGGATCTCGATGGTGGCGTTGATGATGCAGGTGATGCCCCGGGACAGCAGCAGGTGCCGGTTGGAGGCGACGCTGCCCCGGCTCAGGTACAGCGAGGGGGTGATTTGGGCGATGCCCCCCAGGGCGCTTTCGGAGAGCATTCGTGGAGCCATCAGAGTTCTCGGCAAGGAGTTGTGGCTTCTGGAGGTCATGGAGGATCTTGGCACTCACGCTTCCATTATGGGAAGAGAGCCAACGGGATCTTCAGCCAAGGGAAGGATTGTCTGGCCTGGCGGTGGCAGGACAGCGAGAGCTCCCACTGCTTAGTCACTGCAAGACACAAGTGAGGCCACATGAGYGGGGAGCTGTCCCTGACCCGTGTCTGTGCGAGGGAGCAGGAAACCCCGGCTCGCCCTGCTGTGGCCTGGCAAAGCTGCGTGGGGAATGTGGGTCTGGTTTCACAGCGCTCATAACCACTGTGCTCCAGGCACTGCCTGGACAGATAGTAACAAAAAAAAAAAGAAATCTTCCAGCCTAATTAGCTCCAATTACTCGCCAAGGGTTTACCTGTGGGCCCGGACAGCATCTCACCCGGATCAGCATGTGGAAGATGAACTACACCTTTTCCATGCTCAAACACAGCAGCTTCACAGCTGGCCAGAGGCCAAAGGGATGGTGAGGAACAGCAGATGCCAGCAATTTCCAGCACCCTGCCCTCTCCCCAGTGCCACCCTTCTCCTTTTTTAGGTGTAGGAAAGGCCCCGCCAAAGCACGTAAACAGATGAAAGTCGCTCATTAGGAAAGGCAGTGAGTCACGTCCATCTCCATCAGTCACTGGCTCTCATGGAGGCAGGGGAAGTGTGGAAAGAGTGACCTGGTTATGTCAGAAGCTGAGAGTAAAACCCCAGCTGAGCCTGGGACAGGGGAGGCTCTTGTGCTGCTTTAATGCCTGACTAATGCCTGGGAGAGACACGCGCTGCAAAGGCCTGGGAGCGCCCGCGTGAGCCACAGGGCCCCGGGAGGGACCCTGCTCTGATTCCCCCTGCTCCTCTGAGGCACCTCCAAAGCCACGGGAGAAGCAGCAGGCAAGGGGATGAGCCCTGGAGCATCAATAACTTCCCGCTCTGTGTGTTCTCCGTCTGGAGAAGGGCCATGGGAGGGGCTCCAGTCCATGCGGGCTGGGGAGTYCCTGCCCTGCCCAGGTACCCCTGAGCCCGCCCCACTGGCACTGGCAGAGCTGGAGGGGATCTGGGGGATGCTCAGCGCCCGGGGGAGAGGGGTCTGTCCCTCCAGTAATTCACTCTTCTGTTAAGAGAGTCCTTTAAGGGCTGAGAGACCCCAACTGTGGCTTCCCCAGCCCTCAGCCCTCTGCCCTCATCCCATGCTCTGGGAAGCACCGGTCCCAGCAGTGGCTGGTGGTGCTGCCAGTGGATTTTTGGCTCTGTGGTATGGGACTTTAATGAGCACAATGTGGCCTCCTCCATGACTCTTCACTGCTGGCAGCTACTTGAGCAGCTCCTGAAGCTGTGGGCCCAAAGTGTTGGTGCTGCAAGAGTTCCTGTCCCAACAAGAAGGTTTTTGCTGCAGCTGGAAGCGCTCGGCTTCCCCCCACCAGAGTCACCCAGCTGGAGCAGCAAGGAAAGGTGTGTTGTTTTCAAAGGAATAAAGTTCTTTGAGCAGGGGAAATCCCTGCTCTCAAACAGCTCTTGCTGACAATGCAAAGGATTTGGGCACTTACACTCGGTAAYAAAGTCCTGCTCTAAATCACGGAGCGGCACCCGGGCGCTCTGGGCTGCTGAGGCTGGGATGGCTCATAGAGTGTGTCCAACGCTGAGCTGGGGAGAGAAAAGAGCATGGATTTTACTGGGATCTGCACTGGACTCTGTTTAGGTGGCTGTCCAAGAACTGGGAGGGAAGACCACGACTGCCCTCCCGCTCCCCAGGGAGAGGCTGAGGACTCAGGATGGCACTTGCTGCTGACACCATAATGTCATCAATTCCTGCCAACACAGCACTCAAAGTCATGGTGAGCCCAGAGGAATCTGAGGCTGGCACAAAAATCATGGCTTAAAAAAAAATTAAATCATTTAAGTAATTAATTTGCTCTAATGTCTCCTTTAGCATCCGCCCAGGCCCAGACAGCCGGGGCAGGTCTGTGTCCTTCTGACRGCACCCAAAGCCACCCCCGGGGARCTCCCGTTCCCTGTTCCTGTTGGAAGTGCAGGGGTGAACAGGAAGGGGCAGAGCTGATGGCAGAGCCACAGCATCCTGCTTCCAGAAAGCTGAGGATGGGGACAATGTCCCCTTCTTTTAATTCTCCAGCCAGACCAGAAGTACGACAAGCCCCCAGAGTGGAGGTGAATCGTCTGGGAAATGCTGCAGGACCCCGGCAGCGCCTGCCCYAAACCAGCTCTGTGCAAGGCAGACCCTCCAGCTGTTCCTGGGGGGACATGGAGCACTCTTAAGGCAGTCTGAGAAGGGCTGTGCTGCTTTCCATAAAGTGGTTCCTGTTTGCAGGCAGGAACTTATCCAGRGATTTGCATGTGACAGGCTGGGCTTGCTCTGCAAACTCTGGGGCCGCCAGGCCGGCGGCAAACACTTGCTCTTCTCATTCCACCCCCTGCCCTGGGCAGGGACACCTTCCCAGGTTGCTYCAAGCCCTGTCCAACATGGCCTTCAACACTTCCAGGGATGGGGCAGCCACAGCTTCTCTGGGCAACCTGTCACATCCCAGTCACACCCGACATCCCTGAGGCTCCGAATGGCTGACACCAGGCAGGCACAGCTTCCACCCGATCCAGAGCAGCTCTCAGCCAGAAGGAGCGAATGTTTTGGAGGGAAGCTCATTATCTAAGCAAGAGATAAGGCTGCTGTGCCCCCAGACCACGTGCCTGGGGGCTGAGGCTGCTGCCCAGGYGCCGGGGGAAAGCCACCAAGGCAGAGGGGCGGGTGCCAGCGTCCCTGCCCGCGTTCCGCGGCGCTYGCAGCGGGAGCTGGCTGGGATGCCACCGACTGCGACGTGCTGTCTCAGGCATGTGACAGAGCCACGCTCCTGCCCACACACACCAGGCTGAGCAGCTGCTGGCGTGCAGGGAGCTGGGAATGAAAGGGGCCTCGTCTGCCTCGCCTGGCAGCGGCTCCTGCCGTGTGCGGCGCCTTCGGCTGAGAKCGGGAGCTCCCCCAGGCTTGCAGGTGTGAGCCTTCACCTGTCCCCAGAGCTGCACCCCTGCATCCCTCCTGCCTGGCCCCAAGGCCGCTGTCCTGCTCCTGTGAAACTCCATTTGCCTCGCCCAGCACACCCGCGTTATCCCGCCGCGTCCCGCTGTAATCCAACACTGTTGCTCTTCACGCAGCAGCTCCCGTCATTGTGCTGGGGCAGAGAAAGAGGAAGGGAATGAAAAGCCTCTTCCCAGCCGTTGCTGAGTGCAACAAAAAAAAAGAGGAAAATAGCTGAAGATGGAACAAAGCGCACACAGAGCCCGGCGTGGCTGTGCYTGGGAAGGCCGGTGGCACAACAGGCTCCTGGCAGGGCACAGGGAGAGGCACCAGCTGCCTCCTTCAGCCTCTGCGCTGCCAGGGGGGAGTGCACGGTACAGCCGGTGTCCACCATCTCAAGTGAAATAAAAATCCCTCCTCTTCTCCCATTGCTCCTTGGTTGGGGTTTCTGAGTGGTGGTGCAGGCTGGGGGGCCCCATCAGCCCAAAGCAGGTGTCCCGGGGTGCTGGAGCCTGTCCTGACAAGAGGTCGGATCCAGAACCACCCGTAAAGCAGCACTGAAAGTGCCTTCCAAAGGAGCTGGAATGTGGTTGGGGTTTCCTGCGAAGGGCTGACATTCCCAGAGGGTGCAGATGGTCCTTCAGGAGAAGGCTGGCTGGCAGTGGGCCGGCAGCAACCAGGTGTTCCCACCATCACATCCTCCTTTTTCTGAGCTGACTCCAATTAATGAATTAATTCATCTTCTAGCAGCCCTGACCCACAGCAAGTCCCTTTCCAGACTGCCTTGGTCTTCCCGTGCACAGAGCCCAGCCAGTGCCTCGTTGGGAGGGCTGGGACAGTCACTGGGGTGGCAGGGGATCCTTGGGGACCCTGGTGCTGTGGGGGCAGGACCGCAGCAGCCTCCTCCCTCCCCAGCAGACTGGTGGGTTCTGCCATTTCCCTCCTCTGCATAATCAGGGGTGGGGGAAGCCAGTGGGTAATTAYAGCCTGGAGAACATTGCTCTTCAAAGCCTCCAGGTCCTTTCCCAGCGCTCCTGGCCAGCGCCAGCCTCAGGTTCATGGCAGGGGACACTTCTCCAGCAYCCAGCGCGGCCTGGATCTCATCCTGCACCCACCGGCTCTCCACAGCTCCACGGCTCAGGTGGGTCCTTGCTGTACCTCGAGGCTGAGCTTCTTGGTTCACCTGTCTCAGCAGGAGGAACAGGTGCTTTGCCAGGGATAGCTGCTCCCATGGAAGGCTGGTTGCATCCCACCCTGGCTGGATTTCCTGGCCTCAGAGCAGCTCCTCTCCAGTCAAGAGGGTTTCCAAAGCAATCCCGATGCCGTGGTTTGTGTTTTGGTGGTGCAGCCCCTGGAAAGGTTGCAGCCAGCAACGCTTGTGGCTCTACTTTTCCAAATCTTGCAACAGCTGGAGTTTGTTTCTCTTGCTTTCATTCCTGGGAATGCAGTCCTGTTAACAAAAGCTGAAATTCCCATGGGAAAGCATTGCTCGTTCCTGGACCTCCTGAGAAAGGCTTGAAAACACCTCTGGAAGCTCAAATGACAGGCAGACAGGGTGAGTTTGTGAGTTAAATACTGTGATCTCCAGGACAGGAGGGAGAACTGGTCGGGCTCTAGACAATGAGTTGGCAAGTCTGAGCTTCTGCCTTCTTATTCTGGTGCTGCTGGGTGGTTTGCTCTGATTTTTAAGGTTTTTTTTTTCTTTTTTTTTAATTTTCTTTTTTTTATTTTTTTTCTTTACACAGCTCCTCTGGCTTGAGAGCAGAGGCTGTGGCTTGTCCCCGAGGGACTTGAGTTTCTGTCGGGTTGTGTGCCAGTAACACAGGCATGGGGCTGGTACCTGGCACAGGTGAGAGCTCCCCCAGGCCCCTCTCCCTCTTGGACCATGGGTTTATTGCAGGGGGAGGTCCAGCGGGGTGGTGGGCCCTGCTCTGCTCATGGAGCAGAGACACTGAAGCCCCCGGTTTAATTCCCAGATCATCATCTGGGATTCGAAGCAGGTTTGTGGGCTGGGTGCACAAAATGTCAGTACCGAGGCAAGGCTTCTCCCCCCTCCCAGGAGGGGAAAAGTTATTCATTTTGGAGATGACAAATGCTCTCTAATCCTGCAGTAAAGAGAAGAGTCAATATCGCAGGCGCTGAATGAACGAGCCTGCTCAGGGCTCTTCCCAGCCAGGCTGAACAGCAAATTGCTTCAGAAATGGTCCTGGAGAGTGGCATTTCAAATAAATTTCAGCAGAGAGCACAAACTGCAGCCATTCTCGGGTCAGGGCTTGCTTGTGCCGAGTCCAAGGGAGTCCGAAGCAGAGCCGGGAGGGGAGAGGACGTGTGGGAGACGCCGGCTTCTCGCTCCTCTTCCCGGCCCTCCCACAGCCCTTTGCTCTGCCAGGGCTTTGCTCTCCTGCCTTTGGTTGTGCTCCTGAAGCCATTACAGCCTCCTCTCGCGTGGGTCAGAGCCATCGGCACATCCTCACGACGGAAAGGACAAGTGGATGGGGTTTGGAATGGGAAAGAAGGAAGGGGAGCAGGCGGGGCCATCTGGGCTGAGACACAGGATGCTGCGACCAACCCCTGATTGATTCTGTTGGCAGCCTGTGCTGGCCTCTCCGAGCAGGATGGGAGCTGTCAGATGTTAAATCAAGATAATAATCTGTCTGCCYGGAGCTCTGAGCAGGCCTGGCTGCTTGTGCAGCTCCCAGCACAGCCGGGTCCCCGCGCCTGCCAGAACACACCAGTAACTTCCCAGAGGATTCATGAAAAGGGGAATCATGCCCAAAACGCACCACAAGACACGCTGCAAACGGTCCCTGGCTCTCCTGGGAAGCTCAACGACCCCAGATCAAGCAATTTAGTCCACAAGCACAGAGCCTTGCCTGTCCCACACGCCTGGAATCCGGGCTGCTCCCAGCGCAGAGCCAGCTCTCCGGGCTGCAGGACTGGCGATCCCTAAGGAGCCTGTCCCAGCCTGCTGCCTTCAGAGGGGTGACAGGCACGGCTCGTGTCCCTCCCGCTGGCACCTGGGGGGTGCCTGGTGCCCTGGGTGAGGCCAGAGCTTGGCAAGGCTCACCCACTGCCTCYTGCCTCTGCTGAGGATGATCCCCCCTCGCTGCACAGCCAGGCTCTGCTCCCATGTCACAGCACCGAGCCTTGGGCTGGCACCAGGCTGAGGGGCGGTGACTCTAATCCAGCCCGAGGTGCCCAGCTGAGCAGTTCCTGAGTGTGGAGCAGTGCTCTGCCAGCCAAAGCCTCACTCCCTGATTTGCCTTTCTCCCAGCACCAACGGAGCAGGAAAAATGGGTGGTGAGGGTTTTGAAAGGATCCATCCGAGGATGGCACTTGGCCCGCTGGGCAGGGTCCCTGGCTGCCAGGCAGGACGGCAGCTCCACTGCCTCTCGATTCCCGCTGTCACCACCTCCTGTGACAGCAGAGCTGCCCACGGACACGCTGTGATCCCTGTCACCCTGTGATCCTGCCACGCAGCCACCCCCTCCACAGTGGGAGCAGGCAGGGCTGCTTCCTCTCCACTCGGCAGCTGGATCCTGCCAGCTGCCAGCCAAACCTCTGGCCACAGGGAGAGCTCCTGGCCGCGGGGACGGAGCGAGACAGGGAGCGGGCGCAACCTGGAGCACGCTGGTATTTATAAATCCTTGCTCTGCTCTGAGGACAAGCTTTCCTCGGCAAGCAAGAGGATTTGATGCAAGAAAAACAACCCATCTTTCTTTTAAAAGCCACGTCTGTTCTTTCAGAGCCACAGGCTCTGCGTGCCGGTCACTTGGAGAGCACAGCGGGGGCACAGCGCTCCCCCAGTACAGACCAGTGGCGTGGCCACCTGCATCCTGCTTAAAAACTCTTGGTAGGTGCAAGAAATGCTTTAAAAACCAGATTCACGCCTTGAGGAGGCACGAACGGGATCTGACAGTTGTGTGCAACATCAGATTCGTACTCGGCTGAACACTGAGGGCTGTTTTCCAGCCCCGAGTGGAGAGATCGCCTGTTCTGGAGCACTATAGATTATTCCAGCACCAGCTGACGGCATCTGGATTGCAGGTGGAGTTTAGGAAAGCGCCCCTGCTCCATCCCCTGCTCCCTGGGCCCAAGCGTGACCCCGGGGGACATGGATGGAGGACAGGGGGGGCACATTAGGGAGCAGACCCACGCCTGGCTCTGGCTCCCGGGGTGCTGCAAGATGGAGCCTTGTTTTTTCCAGAGCCATGCCCTGCGCAGTCACAGCTGACAGGAGGGACACAATCTCTTCCCTGTTAGCCGAACAAAACACAGGGACCTGGTGAGATTGCTGGTGTGTGACCCGGCCGGGCCCAGGGCTGCTCGTGTGGCAGGGCTGCTCGTGTGGCAGGGCTGCTGCGCTGGGCTCTGCCCCAGCCCACCCCAGAGCCCATAAAATTGAAGGCAGCTGCAAATTCACTGCAACGTGTCCTGGAAACGGTCCGGTGCTTCCATGCTGGCACTCACCCGGGCCTTTTCCAGGGGCAGTGCCAACTGGTGCATGCTCTAAACTGCCCGGCTCCTCGGGGGGTCTCAAAGCCTGCCACCCTGATGGACCTGATGGCGACACATTCCCCTCCGGAGGAATTCCCGGCGGGCAGGGGCYGCCCACGCTTCCCAAGGCTGGGCAGGGGCTGGACAAGGGTGGAAGAAGCCGAAGGGGGAGCAGCGGGATGTGCCCGCAGCAGCTGTAAGGAATGAGGTCACCTCTGAGCACATCGATGGGGTTGCATAGGGTAACAGGAAGAGAGGCCAGTTTTAATCAATTAGGGGGAAATGGAGTTTRTGTGGCAGCTTCCCCTGTGAGAGCACCAGGCCAGCACCCCTCGGCTCCCGAGAGCTTGCTCAGGCTGCTCCAGGCTGGGGGGAATTCTCTTTTTCAGGGATGCTGTGCAAATTTCCTCTATGAAGGACTCCTGCCCCTGAAGGGAGGGACCCACAGCAAACGCCACTGTCGGGTGGGATGGTGAAGACAGGGAGAATCAAYTCTCATTAGCCTGGAAACCCTAACCCACCTGGCCATGGGGGGACTGTGGCAGTACCTGTTGATCCTTCCAGCTAGGAAACCCAAAAATGCCTGATTATTATTCTTTTATATTATTTTTAAAGCAGGGGAGTAACTGTGTCAGCCGAGCCCACGCACTGCCTGCACTACAGGTGCCCCGGGAAGGGTGGGCAGTGCCTCTGCCTCCCAGTTTCTGGCTTCATTCCCAAGCATCCAGGGAGCTGGGGCTCCTGTTCAGAGATTCCTCAGCTATTTCCAAATGCCAGAGCCCTCTCTGCTAGATGTTTCCCTTTGCGTTATGGTTGCTCAGAGCGTCCTTTCGGAAGGGATAAATGGGTGTGTGTGTGCTGAGGGTTGCGTACCTGGCGAGGAGGGGGTGGGAAAAGCTCCTGTGCCTGGTTTGAGGTGTTACTCCACCGTCTAGGGAAAACCACTCTGGAATGAAGGTCTTGCAGTGGTGGCTGGAAGCCTGGAAGCCTTCTCTGGTGAACAGCCCTGGGTAGACGGCTCTGGTGGGGTCAGTGTGTGGTGCTCCCAGTCCCCACTGCCCTGCCCAGGTGCCTTTTCCCCCCTCCTCATTCCCAACCTCTTCCTGCATGCCCAGACGTGCAGGTGGCTGGTTCCCTGGGACAAAGCTGGTACCGGCTCCCAGAGCACAGATCTGAGACTTTCTTGTCTGCATCCCTTTCCTCCCTCACATGGTGCCTGGCTCAGACAGAAGATTTCCCCTCACACCCTGTACGTTTCTAGCACTAGAGCAGCATGAGCTCTCTGGCTTTCCAGCTCCAAGATTCCAGCTGGGGTCAGGTATTGAATTAAGCCATGCAAATTTCCATCTTGCCCTGGCCAACAAGGAAGCAGTGCCAGAGCCCAGAGCAGACCCTGCAGCACAGCAAGGGCTCGGATGAAATCCCTGGGATTTCACCTTTGTTCCTGGAGGAAACTGGGATGTCTGTGTCCCTGTCCAGGACTCAGGCGAGCCCTCGGGGGCAGGAAGGGCAGGCAGAGCTGCACGTTCACACCTTCCAGGCATAGATCGATTAAAACCTGCTGCATTACTGCTCCCCTGATGTTCACCAGGGTCACGTCAGCCAAGTCGTGGCGGCAGATCTCAGCCAGCGGGGAATGGCACGTGTCCCCCAAATTAGGGATCCTTCCTTCTCATTCCTTGTGAACCAGAGTGCCACAGAGCCCATCCCAAGCACCAGGAACACAGCACACACCAAGGTTTACAGCAAGGCCTGGGGGAGGAACCCACTCCCTGCCAGAGCAGGGACAGCTGATCCGGTGTATCATAAGGGAAAACAGTGTTTTGTCAGTGCTAATCCTCCACCATTCCTGTGGCAGGGGCATTAGGGATAAACTGAACTTGCAACATGATATTAGGGCATCTGCCAACACTCAAACCTCCAGAATAAAAGGCTCATTTGCTGCCCAGTCGAACAGGTTATAATCCTGCCCCATCTCCCTACAGCCAAATGCCACTCATTGATTACTGGTGTTGCTCCAAGCAGCTGCTCCGGAGCTGAGTCAAGGGCCGCACACACAACCAGTCTGGATGTGAGGCCGGGCAGCCGCAGGCACGCGCCAGGGTGCCCCGGGAGCCGGGGGTGCGGAGGGCAGGAGCCAGGGATGGGTGCTGCGGGCAGGAGCCAGGGATGGGTGCTCCACTCCAGCAGACTGATGGGCAGGAGCCAAGGAGGGGTGCCGAGCCAGGGGTGCAAAGGCAGGATCCAAGGATGGGTGCCCAGGGCAGGGGTGCAAGGGCAGGAGCTAGGGATGCATGCTGAGCCAGGGATAAGTGCTGAGCTGGGGGTGCCGAGGGCAGGAGCCAGGGATAAGTGCCGAGCCAGAGATGGGTGCCCTGCTCCGGCACAGCCCGTGGTGGGGCGGGGGCTGGTTCCACGTCGAGGAACCGCCCGACATCTGCCCGTGGCCGCTCTGGTGCGGCTCTGAGGTGACCCCCGCTCTCCCGCCGGGCTCACCCGCGGCTGGAGCACCGGCCACCGGGTTCTGGCCGCGTCCCGCTCCCCTGGGCACCCCCGGCAGAGCCGACGCTGCCCCGTCCCACCGCAGCCAGCGCTGCCCCGGCCGGGACCGCAGCGGGGCCGCATCCGCCGGGCGCGGAGCCGCTGTCCCGCGGCACAGCCCCGACCCGAGACGGATTAGGGGGGCGGAATCTCCCCGCGTCCCGTCCCGTCCGCGCGGGCGGGCAGATCCGAGGCCACATCGGGGGCTCTGGGGGGCGGCCGGGAGCCCCCCCGGAGGGCACCGTCCGCGAGCGGGGACAGCGCGGGGCGGCGGAACGGGRCGGCGGAACGGGRCGGCGGAACGCAGCGGGGAACGGCGGGGCCCCGGCGGCCCGAGCCCCGCGCCCCCTCAGAGCCCCCCGGTTCCCTCCCGCCCCTGCCCATCCCTACCATGGCTCCCGGGCGGCGGCTCCACGCTCCCTCGCGGCCGTGGCGGCGGCGGGCCGSGACTTTTATCGTGCTCGGCCGGCTCCGTCTCGGCGGTGCCACCTGACCGCGGCTGCCGGGGCCGCCCCCGCCCGCAGAGCCGCCGTTACCAGGCTACGGGGGGCGGCCCGGCCCGGCCCCCGGGCGGGGGCTCCAGGAGACCGGCCCCGCTTAAAGGCGCCGCCGCCGCCGGGGGCCCGCGGTCCTGTGGGGATGGGACTCTGTGTGGGGACAAGGGGGTCCCTGTGGGGACATGACGCTGTGTGGGGACATGCAGGAGTCCCTGTGGGGATGGGGACAAAACGGGGATCCCTGTGGGGATGGGGACAACTGAGTGTCCCTGCGGGGAAAAGACGGAATCCCTCTGGGGAAGGGGACAAGTGGGGGGCCCTGTGGGGACACAACAGGGTCCCTGTGGGATACGACTCTGTGTGGGGATAGGTGGGGGTCTCCGCGGGGATGGAAGCAAGTGAGGGTTCCCATGGGGACATGACGGGGTCCCTGAGGGGATGGAGACAATGGGATCCCTGTGGGGACATGGCGGGCGCCCTGTGAGGATGGGATGTCTCAAAGTCAGTGAAGGGACATGGCAGGGCCCCTCCGGGGACACGGGATGGTCCCTGTGGGCAGGGGGATGTGGCAGGGTCCCAGTGAGGACAGGACAGCGTGTGGGGATGTGGTAGAGCCCATGACATCCTTTGTTAGCGATGGGACGTGTCATGTTCCYATGGGGACCCTGCCAGCATGTGTGGGGACAAGATGGGGTCCCTTTGGGGATGGGGACGTGCCAGAGTCCCTTGGCTCCGTGGGTGTTCTGTGGGGAGGGGGCCAGCCCTGAGGGGGAGAGAGGAGCCTGAGTTTTGTGACTCAGGACATCCCAAGCTGCTGCTCCTCCCCACGCTGGGAGCAGGGTGAAGGAATGACGGGTGATCCTGAGGCGCCTGGGGCTCCTTGTGGCACTGCGCTGGGGACCAGGCTGGACCCCTGCCCATGGCAGGGTGGGCTCTGCTCCCTGTGGGGGGATGCCATGGGCTGAGATCCCCACGGAGGGWTGTCATGGACTGGGATCCCCATGGAGGGATGCCATGGGCTGGAGGATCCACTTAGCAAAGGGGACAGAGAGTTTGGCTAGAAACTGTGGGATTAAGGTGAAGGCTCTGCTCCCTCCACCTTGCCACCATGGCAGGGACGGGACAAGGCTGGCACTGTGAGAGGAGGAGGAGGAGAAGGAGGAGGAGGTGGAGGAGGAGGAGGACAGCCTCTGCCTTAACCCCGCGGCTGCTGGAGCGAAGCATGGCCACCCCAGCCCGCTTTTGTTCGCTTTCTGGTTTTGTTGTTGCACGCTCCGACTGAAATAGCCCAAATCCCTCATAGGAAGCTTCCCCCAGCCCGAGCCCTCGGCTGGTATCTCGCTCGGGCAGGTTTCATGACTCAGCAGCCCAGATGGAGCCGTCCCTCACAGCCCTCAGCTCCAAATCTGTTTATTGCTCCAGAGGCTGTTTTTCCAAGAACCTCGCTGCTTTATAACAGCCAGAGCTCTCCCTTAAAACCCTGCCTCTCCAGCGAGGGCTCACGTCACACTCAGCGCGGAGGTGGGCGAGGAACAAAAATAGACAAATTAAGAAAACCTCAAAAGGCCAAAAAATGAAAATGTGAGGGTTTTGGCTCTGCAAGCTCAAGGTTTGCTTTGCCTCCACGTTGCATCAGCTCTGCTGCCTCCCTTGGAGCTGCACCATCTCGGGGGCAGAGACGAATCCTTGGGTGATCGCAAGTCTATGAGAAACTGAGAGACAGCGGAGCTCCTGGGGGTGTCCCCCTGGAGCTGGGGTCCCTGGGCTGGGGGCTTGGAGCCCTGGCAGTGTGAGCCTGGGGTGGTGTTGGCCACGGGCAGTGTAGGGAGCGACAAGGATGGGTTTTGAGTGGCAGCCTGTGGGATTCCCTCCACAAGCATCTAAACCCCTCGTTCCCCCTCACCACCACCGAGTGAGAAAGAGGATCTTGCACAGCTCCAGTTGCTCGTCCTCAGTTTTTAACCACTCACACAACTGCAAAGGTGTTTTTAATGCTGGTGCAACTTGTGCTTTTAACCTTTGCTCTGCTGGGACCTTCGTGTGTGCTTGGTGTGGGACAGAGGATGCAAAGAGGGAAACTTGGGAGGCCTTTGACACAGGGACACAGCAGGGAACAAAGTTAAAAGGGAATGTCAGCTCCTTCCCACACTGAACCCCGAACAGGGGTTCACTTGCAGGAGCTGGGGACACTCGGTGGGTGGCTGGGGGCTGCTAGGGACCGGTGTCCTGCCAAATCCCCTCCTGCCAGGAGCTGTTTTGTCCAGGATGGATGTGTGAGGGGCAGGTGGGACTGTGCGGGTTTGCTCCTGAGCACAGGGGACGTGTCAGGCACTGGGTGCTTTCTGGGACACCTGCTCACTCTCTGCCCTGGCATGGGGGGACAGCAGGGCCTCTGTGGGACCCCCAGCCCCGGGAAGGCAGCCCAAGCTCCCACCAGGGGATCCAGGGCAGCAGCAGCTCTCCTGTAGGCAGAATCATGTTGTGGGCAGGTTTTCCCTCTTCCCATCGGAACTGTGCATCTCTTGGAAAAGTTTCAAGGCCTGCATAGGGACAAGATGCTTGAAGAGGGACCAGTCCCCCTCGATGACACCCCGTGGTGCCTTTGGGGGTGATGGCGTTGGAAGGGTCAGGACTTGGACTCTGATCCTTGTGGGTCCCGTCCAACTCGAGATATTCCGTGATCCTGTGAAACCACCTTACCCAGCCCAGCCTGGCAGATGCCTGCTGGCTGTGCTGGGGTGAGCACAGCTCGGTGGGTCCCGGGCACGTTCCCCAAGGGTGCGCCTCACCACAGGCCATTAGCTGGTCGTTAGGGCTGTTATCTTAATCACGGGTGTTTCCCGGCTCTGTGCTCAGGGTGTGCTCAGGGTCACGCAGGCCGGCTGAGAGGAGAGCAGGTGGCTGCCTTCCGCAGCCGCCATCCATCCATCCATCCATCCGTCCATCCATCCATCTATCCATCCATCCATCCTCTCCAGTTTCCATGGCTACGCCAGAGTTTACTCTTCCCCGCCTTCGACCGCCTGCACGGGCGTGATGTTAAAAAAAGGTCCCTGCGTGAGGCAAAAAGCCCGGGGATTGGGACCTCCTGTTTTTTGGGAGCCACAACTGCATCCAGGGTGGTCGAACCACAGAGCGACAGGCGCTGACTGCCCTGGCAGCACCCACAGCGCAGCGAAGGGCGCCTCGGCGGTGCTGGTTTGGGGTGCTGCCGTCCCCTCCTCGCCTCCCTGACGGCAGCAGGGACCCAGGGGAGGCCGCGGATGATGTTGTGGGGATAAAGGCAGGCGCGGGGCCATCGGCCGCCTGGCGCTCGATGCGAGGTGACAGCGCCGAGCACAGATCCCCGAGCAGGCGCTGCGGCTGAGGCTCCTTAATGGGCGAGAACAAAACCCGAGCTTGGGTCACCACGTGGGGCTTCAGAGGCCGAATGTGGGTCAGAGGAGGCCTCGCTGAGGAGGCAGGAATGTCACAGCACCACAGGGATGTCACAGCACCACGGGGCAGGCAGAGCACGGCAGGGCTTTGTTTGCCTTCCAGCGGTACAAGGAGCAGAGGGGAGTGTATTCCAATCCAGATTCCCTGGGCTGGGGGATTTTGGCTGAGGGGCTCCTGGGACGTGGACARGGCGCAGTCGGCTGTGAGGGTGTGTGACCATTTCCAAATCCACTGAGGGCTCTGATCCACGGGGCCAGTGGGTGAAGTGGGAAGCATTTCCACAGCTCTGGTATGTTACACCCGGCCGTGTTGGGCTGTGGGGAGCCACACACGTGCCCCAGGCTGAGTCACCACTGGGGCAATCTCTGTGCATCCCAGGATCCAATCCCTGTGCATCCCAGGATCCCTGCCTGCTCCTGGCCGCCCAGCCGGGCTGCCTGTGCCACATGGAGGAAAGTGCTGCCCTCCGAGGCCAGTTTTCCCTGTGGTGGACCGTGGGTGACCGTGGGCTCCACAGGGTCATGAGGAGCAGCTCCACTGTTTGTGTTGCGTTTGGGGTCCCCTCGCTGCATTGACCGCCCCTCGTTAGGCAGAGGGATGCAGGGATGGTGTGTTGCACGGTGACCCCATGGCGTGGGCTAGGTTTTGGCAGCTCCTTTGGTGAGACACCGGGCACAGAGGGGTGCCAGGGTGCCGGTTTGTCTCGGGAGGGTGGGGCGAGTTTCATCGGGCCCTCGCCCGCTGAGTCAGGGGCTGAGCAGCCGCGTGAGCCGCAGCCGTGCCGCGTGTGCCTCCGGCCCGGCCGGCGGGGGATGCTCCGCGTCCTTCCCCGACCCTCTCTCCACGCCCCGGGGACAGGCTCTGTGGCCAGGCCGGGCAGCGAGGGCTGGCGCACTGACGTGGCCTGGCAGCTCATCCTCCCCAAGGCGCTCGCTGCTCCTTCCTTCCCTCCCTCCCTTCCCGTTCCAGCGTCACATCACCACCTGCCTCCTGGGCAGCTGAGCTGGGGGCTCGCCCCATCGCGGAGATCCCAGAAATCCCCCGGAAGCTCAGCCTGGAGGGTACTCTGGCAGCACCTGCCCCTCCAGCACTGCACGGGGTGCTCTGAGCTCCCGTCCCCATCCCATTTCATGGAAAGGGTTGGGGAGTGCTGGCGCCTGGTTCATAAAACACTGTCTTTCCAGACAGGCTTTGCAAAAGAAATGAGATGTTGGTGATTGTACGGAGAGCTCAGGAGACCCCAAGGTGCATTCCCTGGAGCAAAGGGTGATCCTTGCTTGTGGCCATGGAGGGCCTGCGGTGGGGCAAGCATTGCCCAACAGCTCCTGCTCCATTAGACCAAAATGCTGGATGCCTGTGTGCTCCAAGCTGCTGCTTGACCCCATCTCTGTGTTCCTCATGCTCTTTCCTACTCCTTGTCACCTGTTGGGTTCCCACACGGTCCTGACCCAGCACTGCTGGGTGTGACAACATGGCTGGGATGTGTTGTGGCTGTGGTTTCCCTGTGGAAGTGTGTTGGCCTCCATGGGGAGCATCCAGGTGGGAAGAGGCACAGCAGGCCAGGGGCTGCAGGAATTTATATGCGTGCCTGATGCTGCTGGTGGGTTCACCCTTGGCACTGTCCATCAGCTCCAGTCACAGGGAGCGCAGTGGGAATGTGTCTGCTTTGCCTGTGCCACTGCCTGCGCTTCCTCCACTCTCACTAACAAATCTGTGATGGCTTTTCACGGAAGGCCACTGAGCCAGTTTGCTGGAAGGGCAGAGGTCACTAAGGGGCATCCCCACATGGTTTGGATTTTTCCCTTTCCCGCGAAGTGCCAGAACAGCAGCCCTGGGGTTTCTCTAACCACGGCTGAAAAGCCGCTGTTCCAGCGCGGTGTTCGTCTCCCAAGGAGGTGGTTTAGGTTTCACAGGCCCCACCGGATGGGAATTCGAGCAGGCACTAAAACTAGGGCTTCTCGTGCCTTTGTTATCRGCGTTATCTGCTCGGCTGCGCGGCCGTGGGGAGCGCGGAGCCGGCGCTGGGGCGGCAGGAGCCCCCGGGAGCTGCTCCAGGCAGCCCCCACCTCCCGGGCTGAGTCACCAGCGGGCTCGGTGCGTTCGCTGCTGGGGTGACGGCAGCTGTGAGTCCCAAAAAATCCCCCAGCGCTGCTGCTTTAATGACAGGAGGATCACACAGCCCCAAGAAGACTCATACCGTGCATACCTCAGTCCTGGTGACTAAGCCCGCGCTGGGCTGGAGCAGCCACAGCTCCCCACGTCACCCCAGCCCTGGTGTCACCAATTCTGCAGGTCTCATGATCCCAAAGCGCCCGTCTCCCGCCTGTCCCCAGCCTTGTTCCATATTTAATCTTTCATGTCCACCTGAGTCTCTCATCAAGGCAGCTGCATCCCCCAGCCGTGAGCCTGGTGCGCAGCCAGGACTGGCATTCCCGAGTGCTGCGTGTGGGATCCAGGGCAGCCCACCAAAACCAACCCCAGCTGATCCCAGGATGGTTCCAGGGTATTTGGCTCCTTTCCTGCTTTTGGGTGCAAGTCACCCAGAAGGCTGGGCAAAGGAAAGGCAGTTTGGCTGTTCAATATTAAAAGACAAGTGGGAAAAACATTCCCAAGGTTTTACAGCTTACTGTGCCCTTTCCCTTGGCATTCCCAGTGTCAATTTCTACAGACTTTAATCTTCACCGCATAGTTTATTACTGCTGCTTTTCTTTAAATAGTAATATTTTCCAGCAAATGCAGCCGTCGCATCCCTACGGCCGTTGTTGGGTGTTTGTCTCCTCTCTCCTGGTGAGGAGCTGATGGATATAGATCCAGGCAGCTGTGTGACCTTTACAGTCTCACTCGGAGTCCAGGGACATGGATGTGAGATTGTTTCAAGTCATTTTGATTTTATTACAAAGCAAAATACTTCACATTCAATGGCACCTCAGGTCCACAGGATAATTACTCTTGGGGAACAAATAACAACCCAAACCTAAACACCTTCGACAGGTATTGGCATAGCTGTAGCTCAGTTAGGCTCTTCCATGAGATCCCAAACTTGGAGCATCCAACACCCCACCTGCTTTGGCTGTCAGGTTTCCTATGGGACATTATTCCAACGTTACACCTTAGCAGGAAGCTGACTGACAAACAATTTACTGTGCAATAAATGTCAAACTGCATCTGCACAGAACCATCTTCATCATCATCCAACTGATTGCCAAATCCAAACATTTTGTCCTGACGCTCATGGATCAGCTGATGTGATGGGGTTGTGTGTGTGCAGTTGTGGCACCTCCTCTGTGTTTCTCGGTCAATGTTGCCGGTAACGCTGAGGGAGTAAAACCCCACCAGCAGGAGCTTCGTGCTCTTCACTCATTTTTTGTGGGAGAACATCAGAGTCCTGAGAACCTTTCTATTCCTGTTCCCAAAGGCTGCAGTGGCTGTAACTTCCAGCCTTCCCAACGAGCTGAAGACTGAAAGCAAGGGATTATATATAACCTGACAATCCCAAATCACGGGGGGAGCAGCTGAAGCTCCTTGGTTTGTGCAGAGCCCTCCTGCTGGGATATGTGCTAATACCACATAAAAGTAACAACTGTTGAGGAGCTTCCCTGCCATTTCCTTTCCCATCCTTTATCACAATTAAGTTAAAAAGAYTGGACCACTGCAARCTCTATTTTTATACCCTCGGGCACGTGTGTCGCCTCGGAAAGCTGCTGCTGATTTAGGAAGGAACACAAGGAGGGAGGGATTTCTATACCCTGTACTGCACAAAGTGTGACTCTGTCCTTATTCTGTGTCTCCATCAGCATGAAAGTACCGTGATCCTCTCTGTAGTCACAGGAGGTGTGAGGAATGAATGCCCATTCACGTTTAAGATTAGCTTATACGGCATGTGATCCTTCCCAGTGCTCCGAGGCAGCAGAATTCTGACAACAGCAGAGTCAAAAGGAACCCAGACAAATGTCAGCATTCATACAATTTAACAAAGCTCCCTACTTGTTTTTACAAAAAAAAAAAAAAAAAAGCCCCAAAAGGTTTTAAACAAAAGGAAATGTCCTTCATTCAACACTGGTAAAATCTTTCAGTGCCGTCAAAGTGACTTCAAAGCTTCTCCACATCTGCCTGCTCCAGCCAAGAGCTGCTGCCTGTCCTCAGGCCTTTGTGATGTACCCTTCTCTGATCAGGAAGTCATAGATTTTCCTGGTTTTGTTCACATCGATCTTGATGAGGGCTCGAGCCTGCGCCAGTCTCAGGCCTCCCTGTTTGTTGCACTCGTTCACTAAAGCAGCTTTATACTCCAAATAGGCTCCAGGGACCAACCTCACCATCTGACAGAGCTGCAAGACAAAAGGTGAAGTTAATAAACACCAACACTTGTCATGTTCTTCCATTCCCAGAGCCCTGCTGGGGGAGGAACACGGAGAATATTTTCCTCAGAACACTTCCAGTGTGTTTCTTTGCATGGGGGAGGCACATGGGAATGCCAGGACGAGCTGTTTGCATCCACAGGTAGGGAGGGGAGGAGCCTGCTGGCTGCTGCATTCAAAAACATTCCTGACGGAAAAATAAAGGAGGAGGATGAAAGCTGGGCTCGCAGGAGCACGGCTCTGAGCGTGTCCTGTGTGGGCGTTGCTCCTTCCAAAGCCCGGGAAGCACACATGCCAGACTTGGAAGCAGCAATTGGGCTGGCTGGCCAGGAGCCAGGGAGGGCATCTGGCTGCTAATCCCCTGCAGACTCAGCCTCTAATACCTTCTACAAAAGCAGCTCCGCCGGCCCCCTCCGGAAGTCTGGCATGGAAGCCATGCAGGGAAGGCATTCCGTGTTTGGAAGTTTGGTATGGAATGGCCTTCCACAGCCCCTGAGCTGTTTGGCTGCACAGCTCCTGTTTAGCTCCCAAACACCAGCTGCCTTCCAGGAGCACAGCGTTGCTCCCGATGGGGAAACTGTCTGTCTCTTCCTTTTAATAAGGAAATGCTTCATGCTCCTTCCTCATTGATAGGAAACTGCAGAATTCCACAGACCTCAGCCTTTCTGTCTCAGCTGCCGAGGAACTCAGATTCCACACACACACACTGCTGCCCTGCCACCATTATTCCTGTGCCAAATGCAGCCAGAAATGCCAGTTCCACATGGAGCCGTGAACCGATTCCCAACGCTGCCAGCTCCAGCCAAGGGGAAGCACACACGGAGGGGAGAGGCTGAGATACAGCTGTGCTTCATGGGCACTGCAACCTGCCTGGGGCAGTCTAAGGATCTAAGGACACATTAGGACTTCTATTAAAAAATAATCATCTTTTATTTCAATAGTTTTCCGCTGAGTTAGAGGACAGGCCTACACCGGGCTGAAAAACCACCAGTGTTCATTAAGAAAAATTAACCCCTCTGCTCAGGCCAGCCTCACAATGCAGGAAGGGAAATGTCACACTGGATTTTGTAACAGCACCAAGCAACACCCTCGTGCTCTGCACCCTTCTCTGCTAAATAAGCCAGTTTGTGCTCTATGTGTAATACAGGAAATTAAGAAGCCAGCTGGAAAACCTGAATGATTTTTGTGAGCAGGGAAGAGTAGTCCGGGGCTGTAACTGAGGTGATATTCACAGCTCCCCAGACGTGGTGTGGGCAGCCCTGTGCTGTGGTGACACACTTTACAGAGGTGATCTTTCCACCCTTTCCTCACCTCCTTCTCCTTCTCGTTGAGTTTCTCTGTCCCTGGCAGGCCGGTGAGGTTCAGCGGTGGGGCGCTCCGTCTGCCTGCGGGATGAGAAAGGAAACACTGGAGAATCGGAGCAGTTGGGAGGTGGCTGTTCCTGAGGGGTCTTAGGGAGGCAATTCAACCCAGTTTGATCCAAGTGCTTACAAACAGGGATACTTAGGGCTTAGCACAAAGCTCTGCTGATGTGATAAAAGGTTTGATTTTGCAATTTTAAGCTCTGTGAATGTTGCATGAGTCTCTYATGCCGTTGGATTTTGGGAGGAACTACAAGACAACAGCTTTGTGTCAGACTGGCACCGAGCATGGCTCAGCTGGGCTGAGCCTCCTGCCTATCCCAGCTCCACAGGCTGGGCCAGGGAGGGTGTGCCGGGTGTGCTGAAACCAGAGCCTTGGAAGGATGCTGAGATTATTTATTGGTGTGATTAAGCAGCCAATTTCTCTGGCATTACTGACAACTTCATGAGGCAGAGTTTTCTTTAAATGCCTTTAAATACAATGCAGATACTATAAAGCAAATGCAGGTTGGGGATTTATTTTTTGTCTGTWATGATAAACAGTACTGAAAGGGATATTTATCACAAGGTCATCTGAGATTTCTCACTTTCACTATTGTTTATAACTTTGCTGGACTGTAGCTGGCACAGCCTAAACTTTCACAAGAGCTGTCTATTTGCAGGTTTGCCTTTCTTTCTACTTGCAGGTTTGGCTTTTTTTTCTAATAGTGKTTTTTTTGCAGCTTCCAGAGTTCAGGAGAAAGTTGAGGTTATTTATTCACAATGTAAAAAGTCTCTCACCCCTGTGCTGTGGGTTGCATATTTTAGCACTGGTAGAGAGAGATCTCTATCCCAGGATAACTTCCCAAATTTGGCAAAGTGATGAGACCTTGGGAAATGGGCTATTGTGTTTTCCCAAGGACCCTGCTGGTGCCTGCTCCAGACCCTGCTCTGTCCAGGTCCTGCCCATGGCACTGGCAAGTCTCTGTGTCTCCTGGGCATCTGCAGGAACAGACGGGATCTGGCTGGGTGTGAGGAGCCTGAGCAGAGAGAGCTGAAGGACTGGAGAGAAGCTGGAGTGTGAGTCTGTGGGAGGTGTAAAGGAAGTTATTTCCCAGCACTGCTCCCTCTTCCTATGGATGGGACGAGTGTGCTATGATGAGACATGACAGAATTTGGTTTTACTCTTTTATGAACCCAACAAATACCACACACACACAAGCTACATTAAAGAAAACATATTAAGGCTGCAAAGTCAAGAGCTTAGAATCTAGAAGTGAAGCATTAATTTGCCCTCTTGTATATTCAGAGTGATGCAGCCTTTAATTACAGCCACGTGGCAGCTCTTCCCCAGCATCCCGCCGTTCCCCAGGCAGGATGTTTGCTTAATTAGCAACTCTATGGTATTTTGTTTGGGTTTTGTTGAACATGTGATGCTGCTTGTAAACACCGTGTGCTATCACAGCTCCACAGGCAGCACAATCTCAGTGCTCCTGGGCTCTTCCCCTTCATGGGACACTGGATCCTTGAAAAAAAGAAAGTTCATCCCTCATTGCAGACCTTTAGCTGGAGGACACCGTCCTCCCTTCATGGACTCTGATGCCCTGAGATACACGATGCTGTTCTTCCTCCAAAATACCACATCTTAGCAATGCCCAAATACGTTTAGAACAGTACGCAGTGCTCTGACTCACTGCTTGGTATCCTGACCCAAATTTCCAAGGCTCCTGGCAGAAATGAGGAAGAACATATAGACCCAGTGTCCACCTCTGAGAGGTTTGATTCAAGAGGTTTCACAGCGTCCACATAAAAACTGGGTGTAGGGACAGGGCTAAAGCCAGTTTTCCCTGGCAACATTTAACAACCTTAYAGTAAAACTTTATCCCAGTCTCAGTCACCCCATGACCTCAACAAATGGGATGTTTAAGTCTTGCTCATGAGGACCTTGACTGACCCCCGAATCTCTCCTTGCTGGGCACTGAAAAAAGCTGGGGTCCTCTGGGTGGAAAAAACCATAATTTGTGCTTACAGAATGTGAAAATTCTTTTGTTTCCTGCCTTGCTAATGCAGCTTTAGGATGGGTTTTGACCTGTAGTCAGAAAAATCTAGAAATTCAGCAAAAAAATCCTGCAGGATATGTGAGTGGAATGACTTGCAGACTGATGTAATGTTGACTTAAGCAGTGCTTAACCATGAGGCTTGAGGACTGACACTTTGGCACTCAAGAAAAAGAGTCAGAAAAAGGCTGTCAGAAAAATATTACTGGATTTTTACCAGACATCATCTAACACTTACCTGTGGTTGAGGGAACTGGTACCGTGGGAGTCAGGCCAGAATCACTGAAAAGAAAGGAAATTTTCAAATTGCCTTCATGTTTTTTAAGAATAACTGAATGTGTTAGCCCTGAAAGTGCTCCTTTCACAACTTGTAATAATTATACAATTCAACTTGCATAACCCAAGCCCTGATCAGAAGTCAACAGGATTTATAAGTATTTAGTGTTCCCACATTGCAGAATATGTCTGAAACCTGTTTAAAAACCCCAACAAAGAAATGTGGAGGGGGACACAATAAAAAATACAGTGGAGACTGAGTGGGGAAATTCCAAGCCATCTCCTGCACACAGGATGCACTTCCTTTACGTTGCAGCTTGCTCCTTAAATCCAAGTGCTCGTGCAGGGTGATGACACATTAATAATGCTGCTACATCTAAAATCATCTGAAATATTTCAAGCGTCATCTGTGCCCTCATTAATATCCATAGAGAGCTCATTTCCCTCCGTGACTTTATGAACAGCAGATCAGTTCCTGAAATATAAAACTGAGGGGTTTGAGTCCCTTCTTTGCCTGCACTCAACAAGCACTACTGCTGGCACCCGCTTTTCCGCCCTTCTGAATTTTGCAGGCTGTTCCTACTATAATCAATCGCGAGTGAATTTGTTATTATCACACAGGAAAATGTGTTTGATGCAAACCAAATCACAGAATCCCAGGTTTGGGTTGGAAGGGACCTTGTAGCTCCCCCGTGGGCAGGGGCACCTTCCACCGGAGCAGGCTGCTCCAAAGCCCATCCCAGCCGGCCTGGGACACTCCCGGGGACGGGGCAGGTTCCCTGGACACCCGTGGCAGTGCTTACATGTCTGCCTGGCGGCTGAGCCACTGCTGGCAGGCGCTGCTGTCCTGGATGTACTGCAGCACCTCGGAGAGCATCGTGCGCTTCAGCCGCTCCTCGTCACGGCTCTTCTTCAGGTGGTCGTAGGTCCGGGCACCTGTGGCACACACACCCCCTGCTCTCACCACCTGCCTCTCACAGCACGTCCAACCTGGCTTTCCCTGCTTTAGGAAACATTGGGAAGTTCTCTAGCTCTGGCCCAACCTCTGCTCTTCTCCCCGTGACAACTACTTGGCATCAGAAGGGATTAGATTCCGCCCTGCGCCCTTCCCCCCGTTAATTTCAGGCCAAAACCAAACGAAAAAGGCTTCCATGATCTAATTCCAGGATAAAACAGACCATTTCATTTATGTGGAGGTCTTAGGCCTCTCTCCAGATATCACAAGTGTTGACAGCCAGCGAAAGAGTCCAGAGATAAAGCCCTGAGACCACTGTGCCATGACATATATATATTTTTTCTGATGCTTTTGCAGAGTGGTGACTAAAGCAGAGCTGTGTTAGACACTGTGATCTCCAAGCTGATGGCTCAAATCAGCTCTAAACCAGCCCAGCTGGACTGTGCATCATTGCTGAAGCCTTGCTCAGTTACAGAGCCAGGCAAACGCCTCTCAGAAATAAGTGTCTTTTTATGCAACACATCCTGAATGTTGTAAAATCATCCTTCCTCTCCTTGATGGATGGGAATGGGCTGAATAATGCATCAGGTACTTACTGCAGAAATTGGTGATTCCTGCTGCTCTGTATTCCTGGAGTCTCTTTATTTCCCTCCGCAGCTCAAATTCCACTGTTGGGCCCCACAAGTTGGCAGGAGGGAAAGCCAAAAAGCAAAAGTGGGTCAGTGGGGTGGCAATGGGGTGGATTGGGAATGTGGCTATTTGTTATCTGCCTGCACAGGTCAGCTCTGAACATACAAACCACAGGCAGGGTTAACCTCCCTCCACAAGATCTCAAACTGTCTGTGTCCCAGTGCTCCTTGGTCACAGGTATCAGTTGGTTTCTAGCATTTGTGTGCTCACAAAAGGCATTTTCTCTTCATGCTTTGATAGTCCCTTTGCCATTCCCTGGACAAGGCAAATAACAATAACATGGGATTCCTGGAAGGCATTTCAATATGTTTGAGAAACTACTCCAGCCAGGCTCCTGATACATCTAACATTCTCTTGGAACTACAATTTTCATAGTTGGACCTTCCAAAATTTTTCCTTGCAGACAATTCTTTTCCTGCAGTCAGTAAGATGAAATTATTAAATGTTTCTTTTGCTCAGAGATATTTCCTGTCTGTAGCTTTCATCAGCTGCCTTCCAGCACTGCTCAGTTTTACAGGGAGCAAGTTGCCTTGTGAATTTGTTTCCTGCTGCTGCTCAGGGGATCTGTGTAGTGCCTGTATCCAACTGTCAGGTTCACCTGAGGATTTGCTGTCACTACAACAACAAAACCAGGTTCCAGGAGCAGCACTCCCATGCGGGACTCATGATTTTGCAGGATCATGCTTTTGGTATTTCACACAGGGTGTCCTGAAAACACGGTCACAACTGTGTAAATGCTTTGTTCTTTCTAATGAGCAACAATTTTCGCAGTTTAAGTCACAGAATGAAGCAGGATGTGGTGACTCGGACTGGAATTTGCCTAAATGCAAGCTATGAGATGATTCAGGGATGGAACAATGCCTCTCCCCAAAGGTAAGGACATAATGACCACTGCACTATATAATTATGTGACATATAATATTTTAACGAGTGTCTTTCAAAGAATTCACCATTTGCTGCCAGCTCCCAATCTCTCCATACAGACAATATAGGGGTTTTGTTCTTCCCCTGATACAGAGTCCCAGTAAATAAACAGTGGTCTTGAGATTAAAAATATATTACCTCTAACACATGACCAGAATGTTCAGTCAACTGCGAATGCAAACAAAGAACTCGGATAGAGTTTAGTGGAAAAACCCCACTCGCTGCTCATTCAGTGCATCAAACCACAAATGTGTTTGTTTTCCTGAGGTATTTAGATGGAGGAGGAGGAGGAAAACAACCTCCTGCCCTCCAGGAGGGGGATGTATTTAGGAAATAGGTGATGCAACCCCTCAGTGTGAGATGCAAATCCCTCCCGTACTCACGCGCGTGGCTCTCGATGAACTTGTCGTGCTCCACGGGCCCCAGGATCCGGGCAAACCTTCTCATGGTCTCATACAGGTCCTGCACCTCCTTGGGGTACCTCCTTTCCAGAACTACAGGGGGGAAAATGGCACACGCTGTCACTCCTGCTGCCAAGAGAAATCACATCTGTGGGGGCTGAAGGGAGCACCAGCCTTGGCACTGCCCAGAGATCCACATTTGGTCATTCTTGGCCACTCTGGTGTCACAACTACAAATTGCTGAGTAAAAAGCAACAAAATTATGCAGCCCTTCAAATTCTAAAAGCATGAAGAGTGATATTTAAATGCAATTTTGAGGCAATAACTAAAGCACTGGGCTGGGAGTAGTTGGAACCAGACAGTTGGAAACAGTTGGGGCAGGAAATCTGCTGGAATTTAGAACATATGAATGTGTTCCAGTATGAATAAACCACAGTGGTGACCTGGAAATGGTGCATGTGTGAAGATTAGCCACTTTGAAGTGAAGCAGTTACACCTGATACTCACTCTGAAATTTTCTGAGGTTGATCAGGCCATGATCTCTTATAATTCTGGAAATGAAAAAAAATTATGTTAATAAAGGCCATTACTCCTGCATTGCCTCACAAATACAAAGGCTTCAGAAGAAACTTTGATTCAGACCATCAGAGGGGTCTAAAACTAAACATGAATGAAATTTCCATAAGCCTTGGGCTGGCTGGAATGGAAACATGATGCAGTGTGGCTTTAATCAGGATAAATTTTGGACAGTGGTGTGCATTAGCCCTGAGCACAAAGGGAGTTGCAATCACTTTAAAGGTTGGAAATTGCTTCTTTAGGCACAGATTTCACATCTACAGCATCTTAGAACTTGCCTTTCCAAAATCAGAGGTAATGAATGTCTCATGAACATGATTTCCAGCTTCAGAGAGAGACAAACATCCCTCTGCTAAAGCACAGGGCAGAGCTGSACTGTAAATCCCACCACTGGGAGGAAGGAATTTTTCCATGGCAGCTTGGATTTTAAAGAGATGATGCAGGTAACTCTGGGTTTGAAYTGCTCCTGAAGGGAGCAGGGGAAGGAGCAGAGGGAAAGGCAGGTGCCTGATAAACACCTTTGTCACCAGTTCCAGCAGTGCCACGTGCTCGTTGCTCTGTGGTGACTCCACTTTGGCACATAAGATACCACAGAGCTGGGCTGTCAAGGTCAGGTCAGAACCTGCTCTGTAAAATCCCTTGCATTTCCTTTGCTATGTACAAACCTTCCTGTCCTGTGCAGAGTCACCTTTCTGARAGTGACATCAGCATTTTTGTGCATTTTCCAGATTTTTGTCCCATCCTGCTGCAGAAACTTCACAAAACCTGACACTGGTGTAACCTGAAGAGTTATGAAGAGCCCTGTGGCACTCTCCTTTAGTATGACAAGATTGATCATCATGGGAATTACACCACATAAATACTTTTTATTTATGAATTATAAAAACCAGGTCAATCYTCCTGTCCCCGTGCTTTTATGAGGAAAAGGACCGGAGCATCCTCACTTCAAACCACTAATTCTTCCAGCAGGGAGTAATCCAGCAAGATATAATTTTAAATATTGAACAAAGTATTTCAAAGTTATAATAAAATTTAATTTAATTAATAGATTGAGTCATTCTAGAATGCTGTCAAATGAGCTGAATAAATTATTCAACCTCACGTCAGCAACAGAGTTACCTTCAGTGTGGAAAACTAACTTAGGGACCCCTAGGAATTAAAAATAATAGTGCAAATATTTCTGTGGAAAAAGTGGGGGTCCAGCAATCAGTCACAGTCTGGCAGCGTTTTTGGCCCCTGAAGTAGGAAATTAATGATGTGTAATCCATCAGCATTGCACAGGGAAGGAAAGAACACAGTTAGTGCTTGAAAACTCACTTTTTCCTTCTCTGTCTTTCCTTTAACCTGGAATGATAGATATCTACAACTGCAATCTTCAGAGCTGCAAAACAAAAAGATTAAAGAATTCATAAGTAATCACTGCAGGAGGCTGAATTTCAAGCTTTTATGTTCATGAAATGGTCACTGCTTTGCTGTTTTTACAGGGGCATCCACTCACTAGAGACAAACCTGCAGTGCTTGCTCCCTGTGGAAGCTTTCTTTTGCTTACTCCTGCCAAATTCATTCCTGTAAATACATTCATGTAAACATGAACCTGAGTAGATCCTGAGAACTCTTTTCYTCTTCTTTCCTGGACTGTTTTACTATCAGCACTTATTTGTTCCTTCACACATGCAAAGTCAAGTATTCCTCCTGAAAAGCAAACTGATCAGATTTAAGGATCYGAGGTATCATCTTTGGGCAAAGTCTTCTTTGCACAGAACAAGGAACTCCAAAAACCAGACACAGTTCTGAACTGTGAGGATTCAAAGTAGCCTTTGCTACAGTTCTTAAAAACATCTGGAAGGTTCCAGCTTGTTAACTCCAAACTTACCTGTCTGCCAGGAGAACAAAGAACAGTTCAGGACAATGTGAAGAAGCCCAGGAAAAAGCCATGCTCATTAGAATCATGTCCTTCCCAAAATCAAACCTGTCTGCAGCCTGGCTGAGCCACTCACAGAGCCTGCAGCTCCTTTTTCTTGCAGCCTTTAGCTTAAGAAACTTCTCTTTCTGGGTAAATTGTTGAAAGACAAGATAAAGAGACACCTATCACCTTCCCTTCCCTCGTTCTGTTAGATAACACACAAATTCCAGGTCATTAAATGAGTGTAGAGGTGGCTGATTTAGTGGTGGTTTTTTAACTTTACGTTCATCATTTCCATGTGCTCTCAGAAGGAAGAGGCTCAAGGCTCGGCAGTGGGTTAGAGGCTGTGAGACAACAACCTGCTCTTGGAAAAAGGGGAACTGGGGTGGCCCGAGGGGACAGAACCCAGGATCCATTTCCCTCTGTAGTTACACAAAAAGAGCAAAACTGATAGTGGCAGYTTATTGATTGCACTCTCGGATAAATAATTAATAATGCAATTAAGAAGTGTGGTTATGTGTCTATTTTAAGTATGTATGTAGGTGTAAACACCAGGAAGCCCCCAGCCTTTGGGAAATTCATCCTTGCATCCCTCTGGGTAATCAAATTTCATACAGGCAGGGACAGCTGAAGCCCAAAGGCTGCAGAGATTCGCTGAGGAGCCACAGTTTGGCTGATCCCAAGCAAAAAAACCTTCAGTTTGTGACAAATTGATTTGATGGTCATCAAGAGCAAAGGATTTTGTATGAGATAAGAGGGGTAGTGCAATATTCCTACTTGTTTTTGCAAATTTCTTGCATTTTCAAGCATCATTGTGTATTTTCATAACGAGGTATTTAAGTTTCCTAACTTAAGAACAAGCAGAGATAGCAAATTCTCCTTTGTGCTAAAATGTGGGGACRAGAAATTGGGAATGCAGCAAGTTAAACATGAATGAAATCCATTAGGAAGGGTTGGAATGGGTGCCAATTTATGGAAAATATTTTTGTAGTTTTTAAACCCTCTGCAAGCTCAGCCAACTTGTTATTTTCTGGGGTTTGTGTGGGCAGAACTTAATAAGTACATGCAGAAACTGCACTGGAGAACCTCTATAAATATCACAAGTAATTATGCACCTCTAACCACTGAGTTTTGATGCTTTCACCTGAGTGCACAATATTCTAAAGAAATGATGATCAGCTGGGGAGAGGAAGGAACAAATGAAGGGAAAAAATGGAGCTTCTGCTTCCAGAGAAATTAGTATTTGCTGCCACATGGCCTTTTGGAGGGGCTTTTGTTTTTAATAGACATATTCACACAGGAGCAGGTGATTACCAAATCTGGAATGCATGAATAACTCCGACTACTACACTGTTACACACTGCATGGAAATGAGAGAGGAGATGCTGGGGGAATGAGAATCATTTGCCTRTGCTTTTCCCCATGGATTCCAGCAGGGAGGCAGTTTTTTGTCCTGGTAATGTGAGATAATCCAAGCTGACACCGTGCTCTGAGTGTCCATTCTGGGCACTGATGAGGCTCTCTGCCATGCTCAGGGCAGCTCTCAGACCCACTGATAGGCAGGAATTCAAGGCTCCTTCCTCCATTCCAAAAAAACCCCAAATATTTTGGTTTCTCCAGCGTGTGTCCAAAACAGTTTCCTTGCTTTTCATTCCTCTTCAGCCTCATTTGGTCTGCAGAAAACTTTGTTGAGCACTAATGAGTGAGACCTTTGTTCCATGGGAGCAAACCTGCTTGGCATGCGAGGCCCAGATAATGGGAGAATGCAAACTAATCCCAGTAAACAGGCTGTGTGACCAGTGTGTGCTGGGCTGGGGACAAACCRAAGGGCTGCAACCCAAATTCCCCCTCCCTGGAGGGAAGCAGGGCCCATGGCAAACAGTTATGTGCCTTTGGAGCGTGTCAGGAACTTGCACAGGAGAATAAACATCATGTTCTGTCTAGAAGGACACTGCCTTGTAGCTTAAAATCAAATTTCCCTGCCAATTGCAGCCTATTTCCACTCACTTCTAAATCTGTGGTTTCAGCAATTACTTTGCAGTGTTAGAAGTGAAAATCATTTACATGAGAAGGGGGAAAAAAGCTGGGAAAAAGATAAATTACCAGCGTTCTAATTCAGCCTGATGAAAACTTGTAGTTCATGAAATATTCAAGCACCGTGGGCTGAATTAGGGTTGTAACTGGTTGGTGCTTTTGATCTGTCCATTATGTTTTTGTGTAACTGCAATATATATTTGCACGTCCTTACTGTACTGCCAGCACTGAACAAAAGAGAACAATCCCAGAATTTAATTGAAATATGAGAGATTTCATACAATTTCTGCCATCTCACTAATATCAAGAAGTGACTGAGTGATGTCTGKGACCTCCTGTGAGGTGGGAAGACCTGGTGAGGCAGCAGGTACAGGTTCTGTGTTCCTCGTAAAAGCTGCCTGGGAGTCTTTCCACCTTGTATTAAATAGGATTTTCTTGTGGGAATACCAAGAACTTGTTTGGAGTGACACAGGAAAATATATCAGGAAAATAGATGAGATAAATATATAAATATATATATCATATCAAAGATACAATACATCAGAAAACAGAGGTCAAGCAGCTCAGATCTAGAACCTATAATTTTTACAAAATGTTAAGAAAAGCAATGTGGGAGAAAGGGAACAAGGGGGAATTCCACTCCAATGGAAGCATAAATAKTCCTGTGGGATGTGCAACCTCAGCACTGCAGCACTGATCCGTGACTGGGGAACCAAGAGAAAGAAAGAGAGACCACAGGAATTATGTACTGGCTGGGGTGCTCCCAGGGTCCAGCCTCAGTGACTTTCAGAAAATGCAATATAAAAGTAGTTTTCAAAAATTAATCTTGAACCCAGTGAGGTTTAATGTATGGCAGGAAAACAAAGAGAGGATTTTTTCCCAACCTTAATCTGTGCTGCAAGGCCCCATTTGGGTTTCTCTGGGCTGTACAATGTGTGAAACCCTCGTGTTACACCTGCACCTTTACACCCAGCTGGCCTCACAGCCCTCTCTGCCTGTCACCTACAAACTACAAAGGCTTCTTAAACCCCCCCTGCTCTCACATCCACATGTTGAGCCGTTTTCTGCACTATGGGCTCCTACAATTGGGTTGCAAAACTCTCTCAAGCAAAGTCAGCAGCTGAGACCTTTAAAACTGCAGGACAGGGAGGATGTGGCTCCTTCCTTTTTTTGTATTAAATTGCAGAAGGGAAAGATCTAATTCCAAATTTTTTCGAAGAGAATTCTTTCTCTCCCCAAGATGCCTCATGTGAAAGGAAAGCAGCTGGCTGGACCCTAGGACTTCATTTTTCCGAGGCTTTCTCTCTCACGTGGGCAGATCTGGGACAGCTGTGGCAAGGCAGATGCCAGAGTTCCTGGGCTCACAGATCCAAAACGTTGTTGGTCACGCTCCACAACCTCTGCCAAACAGTTTGTATGGAGCAAATGCCTGACATCCCTTCCCAAACAGTGAAGACAACTGAAGGATGGACTAGAGAACATCCAATGAAATTATCAGGCAAAAGATTGGACAGGCAGGGGGAAGTATTTTTTCACACAAYACATAATTAAATTGAGAACTCCTAACTGAATTGTGGAAGTCCCTGTTGCAGGATGCAGGAGTACAAGCAGCTCCAGCTCCTGCAGGAGTTAGCAGAGCTCGTGGAGGACGGGCCCCTGGCAGGAGAGGCCTCCGAAGGCTGAACTGTGCCTGGGAGGAAGGCAGGTGTGAGGGGATGGGGGAGTGCTGGGAAGCCCGCTTGGATCTAGCAATTAATGTGCAGGAGGAGGAGATTATTTTGCTTTTTCAGCTCACCAGGACCCAGAATAGGATGAAACAGCAGAGAGCTGGCACGGTGAATCCCTGCCATGGCCTCAAGCCAGTCCCCCTCTCAACAAACCTTGCAAGGGAAGAGACTGACATACGATTCTCATAACCCTCGTTGAGCCAGGGGACTTTGCATTCCTTAAAGCTCCTGTGTGCACTGCTCAACTTCAAACTGGTTTTTTTAACTTTGCCAAGACTGTCTGTACGTAACAGGATTTGTCTGTCTCCAAGGGATGCAAAGGCTTTAGCTTAGAACTGCCTGACACAGATGGGAGAATTCTGAGGCATAAACACAGGACTTTTAAACCCTGTATGTACTTACAAATGTGGGGAAAAGCAGGATCTTGCCTCTCTGTGGATTAAAATGTCACTTGAACAATTCCTGTTATTTCATATTATTAAGGCAGCCACGTTCACAGAATCTCAGAGCAGTAACTGGACTCATAAAATCATCTTCACAATAAAAAGGAAGTTGTCACACACAGCTGATGCTATTCTAACTCAGGGCATGTTCAACACATGAAAAATCACAGAGCTTCAAGAGTCCAACGCTTTTAATGTGCTTCACATAGCCTTAAACTACACACCTCCTTGCTGCCTGCATTAATACCTGCTCTGGTATCAGATTTCCTAAACTAACAGAGGTTTGAGTAAGTGATTTTCTACTTTTTGAGAACAGATTTTCTAAGGAAATAGATATAGTAGGGAAAGGAGTATTGTCAACCAAGATGTTCCTCTTTCTGACTCACAACAAAAGTCATGCCTTGCTGTGATGCTCACAAACATACAACTGGAAAGAATATTTTTGAGCTGGGGAGTGGAAATACTACCAAGGCATTGATGTTTTTAATAGGCCTGTRGGTCTGTTTAATCAAACACTGATGTACCTCTGTCCAAAAATTGTTACCTCAGATAATTTGCTTCTATTTAACCAAAACTTTATGCTGGACAGAACATCATTTGTGTCTTTCCTAAGGAGATGCCTATGMCTGGTGGAGACTATTTGATTTCAGTCCTGTCCCACTTTAAACTGGCTGTATTTCAGTAGTGAGTGAGGTGCATTGTTCCATATATAAATACCATTTGTACATCAGTTGATTAAGGGYTTTTAAAAGAGATTTGAAAGTGAGTACCACAGAAATGCCAGTGTTTAAATTCCAATGAGATTTWAAAAATACATTAAAAAACCAAACATTAAAAACTGTACATGAAAAGTGCATCTTCACTTTTAAAGTGTGTGGAGGAACAGACCCAATGAAAAGCTGCACAGGCACTCTGAAACACTGTTTTCAGCCTGGGTACAAAAATATGGCACTTACCATGCAAAATGTCTGAATCATCTTCTACAAAATCAATATCTCTCAAATCCCACTCAGCATAGTTGTCAAACTCCTGTTCAGAGGTGATTAATACATTGTCACTAACCAGCACTAAAATATTGGCCTCAGGTTTCAGTACATGCAGGAGGACTGAGAACAGAGATTTTTACTCACACACAGTGTACAAGGTTCCATCCTTGAGCAACAATCAACACAGGGGAGCTTTAACTGGGGAATGTGTAAATGCACCCCCATGGCTGGAACTGGAGCAGGATGTTGTGACAGGACAGTGGGAATTAACCAGGTAATGACCCCTCACTGCCATGGAAATCAGAGTCACTGAATGTCCTGAGTTGGAAGGGACCCGCAAGGATCACTGAGTCCAACTCCTGGCCCTGCCCAGGACACCCCCAGGAATCCCCCATGTGCCTGAGAGCCTTGTGCAGGCACAAGGTGTGATTCTTGGCGTGGCCCTGTGGTTCACCAATCACCCTGGGGCTGACTCTGCTCAGATGTACAAACCCAAGCCCCTGTCTGGCTGAATTCATTCCTTCATGGACAGGAGCAAGAACTGGGGTCTTGGGCCCACAGCCAAAAGTGTGGAAAGCAATGCAGATCTTCCAAGTGATGTCTGGAGCAGACCTGTGTGTGCTTCCCTAAGGCAGGTGACAGTGCTGGAGCTGATCCTTCGGCCGAGCATCCAATTCCCAGCGTCSAGCCTGCTCCCCAGGGCCATCCCTGGCTGGACATCTGGTGGCAGCAGCTCGTCCTGCAGCCTCTGAGCTGCCTCTCCCAGCTCTGCAGGCCACCAGCGCCACCTCTGTCATCAAACCCCTAATTAATGCAGAGGTTTAATCACAGAACATCTCAGCTTGGAAGGGACCCATAAGGATCAGAGTCCAACTCCCTGCTCCTCGCAGGATAACCTTAAACTAATCCACAGGACTAAGAGCATCCCTCAGTCCCGTGCTCTCCTCTGGTGTTTTTAAACGAAGAGCAAAGACAGGCAGGGGCAAACAGGGGTGTGTGTGCTGAGCTTGCACCCAGCAGCTAATTTAAAATAACGGGAAAAGAGTCATTCTTACCTCAACGAAGTCAGCTCTGGCTGGCATGTACCCAGCCATGTCCCTGGAGAGCAAGGAATCAAAAGTGGGCCGTGGGGGATCATCAGCAGCTGAAAAACACACAGGTTTTTAGTTGCTGTGTAGGGCTTGGGATGTTTTTTTAAGGATCTGTAAATAAGTGTTTATTTTGCAGGAAAAGTGGGAATAATTAGTTGAAGAAAAATACCCCAATTGGGCTTTTATTCAGTGTTATAGTCAGAAAAGACAGAGTTCATCCAGAGAAAAATGCAGTAATCTGAGATCTTTGTAGTATTCCCCAGAGTCAAACACAAATTCAAGGTAATAAACAGGTAATAAAATGTAAACTTTACATTTTGGAGCTCAGCATCCCCCTCTAAACCTCTGCAGATCCCTGGGGCTCAGCGTGCAGGTTCTTTTAGTTAATAGCAACAGGAGTGTTAAATCTGCCTTCTTCTGGGGGCCATTGACAGAGCTGCAATTAAAGGCAGAGAACTCCCAATTTTTACAGCACTTCCCAGCTGAGGAGCTCAGTGTTTTACAGACAATAATAGTCTGAGGCTCACAATGCACTTGTGCAGGAGCTGAGCGTTGTGTGTCCCCTGGCACAGATAAAACAGGCTGAGGCACACAGAGTTTGTCTTGGCCCAGGGCACATAAAAAAATCAGTAACAGCCAGGGACAGAACCAAAATTGCCCAGTTCCTACTGTTTAGCTCTAACCACTGTACTGGGAAATGCAAACCTCCAGACACCCAGCAACTGCCTCACCCAGAGAGGCTGGGGAGCTTTGGAATGGAACAGCTGCCAGACTGGGGGAATGCTAAAGATGTGAAATGCAAGGAAAACTGAGAATTTGTTAACTTGCTGCAATTTAGCTCAGACTTTTTAACAGGMAGCTTTAAAGAGAGAGGTGTGAAATCAGCACAGTTGAAAGGAGTGATTTTATGACAAATTAAATCAGCAGTTAGGCCTGGGACACAGTGTGTACATAATAATGTACACATGATCAGAGGAAATGTTTAAGGCAGAAATCCCTTCTCAGTTACCTTTGCTATGCAGGGGCTGGGCAGGGTGAGAATCACACTGGTACCTACCATGAGGGACACACATGATGGAGCTTTGGGGGTAAATTTTCCTTTAAATGGGCACAAACATTCAGGTTTCTGCTGGGTGATTTCTGCCCTCAGGCTGGGCAGGAACTTCTGCTTTTGAAACCCTGATGTTTGTGTCAGACCATGCTGTTCCCTGCCTTTTTCCCATGGAACTGGCAGCCTTGTCTATCTGATACACCCAGGAATTAATCCAGTGGGAAGAGAACCCCACTCCTGACATTCTTGAAGTCAGTTAYCAGAACAAGCTCTCCCTCTGGCAATGAAAGCCAACAGCATGTGTGGTGCATGTCCCTCCCCAGAGCTGCTGATTCCAGCCTTGGCAGAGCGGSGGCCCTGCAGGGAAGCTCCCTGTGTGTGCAGGGCAGGGATACTCACAGTGGAAAGGAATGGCTGTCTCGTTGTGCTGAGCCTCCTCTGCCTGCTTCAGGTTCAGCAGGGTGGATGCGAACAGGGGGTTGTTGATGAAGTGTTTCATGTAGTGCTTCTCACACTCCTCCTTGGATTTGGTGCACATCTGGTTGGCTACRTCCTGCCTGGAGTGGGGAGAGGGGGAGGCTTCACGTGAACAACACAGAAATGTTGTTTTTTTTTAATTTCTCCACTGGGAAAAGATAATTTTGGACACGAGATTGGTTGTGTTGTGGGCAGAGGACTGCCCTGTGATGGTGTCTGAACTCTCATTCTCAGTACCAACACTCACATGTTTGAGACAGTGCCAGGGARCACCTTTTGGGTGCCCATGAACAATGCAATTCACTGTCTTTATATGAGAAACTCTCTGGCTGATAGAATGTGCATCTTTGATAGGCCTGAAAATTTACYACTGTTAGAGAGCTCTTCATACATTTTACTAACTCCAGGTAATGGTAAATTCTGTAATCAGTTTTCAGTCTTACTTCTGACAGCAATGTGCACCTAAGAACTCTCAGTTCTGTTTCAGTGAATTCTGGGGTTCTATACTTTCAATACAGCTATTTTTAATAAAGAAGAAGACAGATAACTCATGAAAACAGGATCTGGTAGCCCAGCCTTCCACTTCAGCTGCTAAATTAGTCTCACCCACCATTAGTCACTGAACAATTAACGTGCAGTGATGTATTCAACAGGGAGATCCAGAGAAATGAGAGGAAAAACTGCCCCTCATTGACTGAAATTGGCTGAACCACTGAATTCTCACCAGTTCCCAAATCCACAGTCCATCACAGCTTCGAGGAGAGACATTTCCTCCTGGGCCGTCCAGTTGGGATCCAGGACAGGGAAATCAGATGTCTGGAGAAGAAAAAAGCAGATCAGACTGCTGTGATCCTCTGTCCCAACCCACCTCAGGAAGAGCAAGGAAGTTCTAAACCACAGGGCCACACAGGAGATAATTCTGGTAGTTTGAAACTTTTACAAAACTGAATAATTGTTGGATTACTGAGGGCATTGGGTCATCAACCACAGCAAATACAGGTACATGYTGTGTCTCCCAGCTGTAATTCCACAATGCTATAACCATGGAACAGTAAAAATTACTGAAGACTTTAAGAATTATTGATTTGGAGCAAGAAAAAACAAGACTAGAGGAACAGAAGTTGATTTACTTGGTTAAAGAGCTGTAAGTCTAGTGAGGTGCATTGTGCTATCCAGGCACAACAAAAAAATCCAGCTTTAAATGACTCCACCCCTCCACTATGTCCCAGGATATTTTTCTTTGCCGTCAAGGAAAACTTTTTCGTTTTTTAATAGTTTTAAACCTTTGAATCTAAGAATTGCATGACTTAACCTTTCAATGTAATATTAGTAAGCAAGGGTCTCACTCCTGGGAAGCTGTGAGAGCTCAGGATTGAGCAGGTGTTATCCAAAAGGGAATATTTACCATAATCTCGTAAGTGTGATCACTTTGATGTTTCTTGTATTCAAATCCTCGGGTGAAACACTGCAGAACAAAAGATCAGAATTGTTACTTCTGCCCTGAAAACATTTTCACTGGTCCCTTTTCAGCTTTTATTCTCTGACCACTGGGTATCCAAAAMCGACCACCTGATATATTCCATTTTTCTGACTTAATTTTAGCAACCATAAAACCCCACAAAATTGTGTTAAATCTTTGCCTGTCTTTTGCCCCAAGACATAACTCCTGTGAATCCCAGTTTTTTGTGTKAAGTATTAAGGTGAAAAAAGTTTGGTGTTATAATTTAAAGTKGATCCTTACAGGAAGAGAACACAGAGTATTTAATAAATATTGAAAAAAAAGTTTCCCTTTCATCTTGGCTCTCTGATTAAAGGCATCAGGTTTGCAGCTGTTTTTAACAGTTAAATTTMTGACTTTTTAAGTACAGGAAAATGAGCAAAAATAGACCCTATAAACAAAACAGGGTTTTGTGTATTTTGTACATAGCTGAGCACAAGGCTCTTCTTTCAGTTTTAAAGGTTATTGCCAATTTTTAATCATAATAACACAAACATTAATTTAATAATTAAACCAGCAGTACTTTGTGGTTACCAGCTCACACATACAATTTTTAAAGAACTGCATCTGGTCACAAACAATTATCGTCAACATTGCAGATTTTCCTTTTCTATTTGAGAGGGGAAAAAATGTGTGGGGGTAGGGAAAGGGTGTTCCCGGATGGATTTTCTTTCCCATGGCATAAAGAATGACAGAAATGATACCCCCCCAGACATGCAGCAGCACGCTGGGTCACAGCAGGCTGAGTGAGGCGAGTTAGGTGGCCTTGGCTGCCRCACAAAGACCTCCTTGCCCTGCTCGTGCCTCAATTCCTCACCCTCCAGACCCCCTTTGTCGTGTCCCTGTCCCTGAGCAAATAAGTGTGTTGATCCAGGTTSAGAGAGACCAGCTATGGATGTGTCTGTGGACAGCCTGGCAGCAGCCAGGCCCTGGATGGCTTTCCCAGCACCCACCTGCAGGCAGAGCAGGAAGGGAGGGGGCCCACACTCGGCACACTTCACGTAGGGCTCCGTCAGGTACGAGGAGCAGCCTCGGCACGGGGGCTTGTCAAAAGGGTCATCTGGAAAACAAAAGTATATATCTCGTGTGACACAAGCACAGCGCTGGTCTGGCATCCCCTAAACTCTCCCGTGCCCAGTCCCAGGAGCTGATTTTTTTCCAAGAAAATGGATCTGAATCAGCTCAATTTTAAGAGGTAGAGAAAAGTAAGACCCAAATTCACAATGAATCGTTTGTGTCCCTGTGCTCTTAAGAATTTGTACAAAGAAGTGAGTCTGTGGACCAAATCCTGCTGGCTTTCTGTCTCCCTCCCCCATGGCTGCTGATGGCTTTAAACAATGGCAAACTCTTCCCAAATCTCATGGAATCACAGAATTCTTTAGGTTGGAAAAGCCCTCTAAGACCGTTGAGTCCAGTCATTAACCCACCACTCCCTGTTCACCACTAAATCACTCCCCCAAGTGTCACATCCATGCATTTTTTTAACACTTTCAGGGATGGTGACTCCAAAATCCCTCTGCTCCAAGGTTTTTCACGACCAGGTGTGGGAGCTGAATTATCTGATGGCACTTACTACCAAAGGAGGCCAGGCGCTCCATTCCTCCTCCCTGGTGCTGGTCTTGCTCCTCGGAGTAAAACCTGTYTTGCCTAAACCAGTGTGTCCCAAAGGGAATTCTCTGGCTCTTCCCCAGCCCTCGCAGGTGTGATCCTCCCAGAGGGTCCTGAACAGGAAGCAGAAGGGCTCTCAGCAGCCTCCGGACCCCATTCCACACACTGAGAGTCTGTTCTCTGGGTATGGGAACAAATCAAACACGGAGAGACGGGATGTGGCGTCAGGAGACATGGAGTGATGGGGACAGAATCCCAGACTGAGGGTTTCAGTGGGAATAGATGCGCTGAGTGGGGAGTTATGAGCAGATGTTGTACAAGGAAGTGTTCTGCACCTCCCAGAAGCACTTCCCATAACCCAATCCCCACTCCCCATATCCCAGTCCCGACATCCCAGTCCCCACTCCCCATATCCCAGTCCCCATTCCCCATATCCCCACATTCCCCACATCCCAATCGCCACTCCCCATATCCCCACATCCCAATCCCCACTCCCCATATCCCAGTCCCCATTCCCCATATCCCCACATTCCCCACATCCCAATCCCCATTCCCCATATCCCCACATCCCAATCCCCACTCCCCCTGCAGCCCCGGCCGCCCCCTCTCCCCATCACCGCCAGGCGGCGCCACCCGCCCCGGCCCGGCCCGGCCCGGCCCCGCCCCCGGCGCGGCCCCGCCCCCGCCCGGCCCCGCCGCGGCCCGCGAGGCTCCGTGTGTCGCGCGCGCTCCCGGGGCCCCGCTCCCCGCGCCCGCCGCGCCCCCGGTGCCCGGGCCCCGCTCCCCCCGCGCCGGCCCGGCCCCGGTGCGGCCCGCTCGGGGCGGCGGGGGGAGCCRGGGCCGCCGGGGCCGCCTCTCACCTCGCTCGGGGCGGCGGGTCGGGCCCGCGCGCGCCCCGCCGTGCGCACGCGCCGGGGCCGGCGTGGCGCGGGCGCCCCCTGGCGGGTCCGGTGCGCGCCGCGGGGGCAGCCCCGCCCCTCGCRGGTGCCGAGGGCGCCGGGCCCGATCGGGGGTCCCTGGCGGGGACCGGGGGTTCGTGGGGGTCCCAGGGGTTTAAAATGAGTCCCGGCCGCCCCACGGGCGGCAGGGGCTGTGCCCGCCGGGTGTCCCGCGGGGATGAGCCCTTGACCCCTCAGACACCCCCGTGAGAGGCTCGCGCTCCTTCTCCTCGCAGTCACTGAGCCACCTCTCCCAGGGCTCCTGACAGGGATTCAGCCTTTGGGGTTCAGCCTTTCAGTTCCTGAGGTAGCAAAGGGAAATCTTGGATGCCATTTTCATGGGGAAAGGGCTCTCCAGTGCCGCTTCCAGCTGCCTCCCACTGCACTGTGGATGACCTTGTGAACCAGGTACGGGAGGGCCTGGGTTTGTGGGGGATTAGAACAGGATTGATTGAGAGAGAATCCCGGAATGGTTTGGGTAGGAAGGAACTTTAAAGCTCATCCAGTTTCTCCCCCTGCCGTGGGCAGGGACACCTTCCACTATCCCAGGTTGCTCCAAGCCCCATCCAACCTGCCTTTGGACACTTCCAGGGATGAGGCAGCCACAGCTTCTCTACAAGGCTCTCACCACCCTCATATGGAAGAATTTCTTCCCAATATCCCATCTGAACCTGCCTTCTGGCAGTTTGCAGCCATTCCCCTGTGTCCACCTAAGCGCCTTGTTGGAACTATTTAACAGCAAGACTAAAAACACTGGCAATTATTTCCTTTTCCTTTTGCCCAGGCCTCAAGTGCATGTGAAAAATTATGGGAAAAGAATAAGAATTTGGGAGAGGCAGAGTTTGGAATGTCAATGAAATATTTATTGCTTCTGCTAACAGGTTTTTCCTGCATCTGGGAATTAAGGCTCTGGGTGGTTAATGGAAGGAATCAGCATATGGGTGTCTTCTCAGCAGCTGGTTCCTGCTGTTCCCGGGAAAGGTGATGCCTCTGCAAGGTAAAAACGCTGTTCTGAGGCCTGCTGCTTTCCATGGATGATGATGGCTTTGGATCTTTMGGTGTTAAGGGTCTTGCTATTATGCCTCTGGCAAGGGGAGGAAAAAATATTCATGAGGAATATTAAACAATTGTGGAGTCCTACAGGTTTTTCAGATCAGTATTTTAGTGGCACAACGTCTCCTGGCTGAACTGAGCTGAAGCCACAGGCCCCTGATGACTCCTGGAGGGAGCAGTGACAGGAAAAGTCTTTTTTCCAAAGTCTGTTCCAATGGTTTCCAGCTTAGCAGAGGCCTAAAGGTGCCACCACCCGATGGCTGCTCAATGGTGTGTGTGAAATGGGCTCCAAAGGGTCTCAGCTCAATTCCCAACCTCTCTCTGGGCACATTTGTCACTCCAGTTACACTCCAAGAAGATCTAAGTGGATAATTTGGAATGAATTATGTGCTCACACGCTGCTACTCAGAGGTTTTAACAAATGAGGTCATTTTCATTTGCTATTTGAAATTATTTGCTGATAATTTCTGCCAGTGAAATGCTCTCAAGTGGTTTGTTCTGTGTGTGATATCCAGAGGGCTCGGGGCTGGGCTCTCCAGTCCCACTCCAGGTGTTGGAGCTGGGTCACAGGGAACTGGATAAACTGAAATTAAGTGACTTGATCCCAAGTCACAGCGAGAGGTGGGAGTAGAGTCCAACTGTTCAGCCTCAGCACTTCACTTAATGGGATGGGAAGCACAGGATTAAACAATTGCTTCCTGAAAAGGCACTGTAATAATTCAAGGATGCGTGATTTTTTTGAGGGGGAAGGGCTAGATTATCTCCCAGGCACTGGAGCTCTGGCACAGCGAGAAGTGTTGCCAAGCGAGGCTGGGCAAAGGCCACTTGGGGCTTTTTAGATTAGTGATAAAGCCTAAAACTGCTTAGGAAACGATGATAGGTGTGCTTCCCTGTGCTCTGCTGTGCTTCCCTGCCAGCCCAGTGCAGGCTGGGAGGGAGCCCAGGTGAACCACAACAGCTCTGGGGCAGCTGTGCCCAGCAAACCCAGAGGCCACACGTACAGAAATCAGTGGGAGCATTATCAGGCCTCTCCCTGATTTAATCACAAAGTCCYGGTGGGATTCCTCGAGGCTCTTGGGTGGATTTTTTTGGGAATCGTAATTTTCTGCCTCGGACACACGGTGGCGATGGAAATCACCTTTTCCTCCAGAGCTTCGGGCACGTTTGTGTCCCCGAGCATGGAARGATAAATATTTCTGTTCAATCCCAAATACCTGCTGACATTTCAAGTGGCTGAGACTCCAGAGAATCCAGAAAACTTTCTTATAAGCATTGATATTATTTGAGTTAAGATGTTTATGTTTAAAACAAGAGCAAATGGAGCCTCGAGGGCTGGCATGTCAGTGTTTTATTTTGCATGCCTGTTTAGTTCAGTTATTCATAGTTCGGATAACCCATGATGAATTTGAGTATAAATATTTAATATTTACAATCTACCAGGTGGTGTAAAACAGATTCTCTTTGCACTCTTCCGCAGGTTTTAAATTTCAATGTATTCGGGTGCTTTAGTTCAGTGATTTTTTTTAAAATTTTGAATTGAAAAGCCAAGAATAGAAATGAGAAGGGAAACCGAAAACCACTATAGTAAAGGTGTGAAGAGATGAGGTAGTTTGGGAGTCTCCAATAGCATGGCTGGTGTGAAGAACATTGGATGTACTCCGTGCCCAGGAGGGCTTCCTGATAAATTTGCCCTCATACACTTCACTTCTGTATCCTTTTTTTAAAGCTGTATTTCTATACTTGCTAATTTTTATGCAATTCGCTCAAGATAGAAATCCTTAGGAATCCAAAATTCAGCCTCAAAATTCGTTCAGCCTGTAAAAATGCAAAAATGTTGAAAAGAGAATTAGATCATAAATCATGTCAAACAAGTAAATGGTTATTTTTAATGTGGTTATTCTGTACCATTACTGGATGTTCACTATCCCAGGACACTGCTCACTTTCACTTTATCATTGGTTCTGCTGCTTCTCTTCCTGGGCTGGGAATGTTGAGACTTTGCAGTTTTCTGGGAGGGTTTAGGGCACTTCCTTGAAGCTGTGGGGACACTTGAGACCAGGAGCAGCACATCTCGTGGCTTGTATTAGCCATGGCAGCTCACCTGGGCAGAGTGAGGTGTTTTGCCAGTGATTCTCCTTGAGAACAGGCAGCTTGAGCATTGTGAAGATTCACATCCCATTTCTAAGGTTTAAAATCTTAGGTAACATTTTTTTTTTGGACAGCTAAACCATGATTTTGCTTTAAAAAGGGATCTGACCTATGTCTCTGTTCCTTGCCTGCCACGCTGGAAGTGTCACCGACCCCCTCACCTGGGATGATCTGTCCTGTGTTTGCTCTGRGGATGTCATCAGAGGCTGGGCAAGAGAGGTGGGACCCAAACTTGGCATCACAAAAGGTAAAAACATTTTCCCTGTATTTTTTGGAGTTTCTTTACTGAGGCTAAACTTCCTTTTTCTAGAGAAAATGAAGTGGCACGTGTTCACAATGCACATGCTTGTAACTCATGGAATGAGAGTAAATAACTGTGTCCAGTTTTGGAGTGTGATAGGAAAAGGATGTGCATTTAACCACCCCTACTCCAAAGCAGAATGTGGTTCTGATTCAAAAATCCAAAAAATCTGTTGGAAAGTGTGTCTGAACTTTGTGAAAAATGTGTTCCTATTAAAACACAGATTATTCCTGCCCAAACTTGTATCCCAGAATCACTGAGGTTGGAAAAGACCTCCAAGATTGAGTCCAACTTGTGACTGATCCCACCTTGTCACCCAGCCCAGAGCACTGAGTGCCACATCCAGTGGTTCCCTGGACACCTCCAGGGACTGGGAGTCCACCACTATTATTAGTTTAATTTCATGGAATCGTGGAATATCCTGAGTTGGAAGGGACATGCAAGGATCCATCTGTGCCTCTCCTGGCCCTGCACAGACACCCCAACAATCTCACCCTGTGCCTGAGAGCGTTGTCCAGATGCTCCTGGAGCTCTGGCAGCCTTGGGGCCGTGACCATTCCCTGGGGAGCCTGTTCARTGCCCACCACCCTCTGGGGAAAGAACCTTTTCCTGATATCCAGCCTGACCCTGCCCTGGCACAGCTCCAGCTGTTCCCTGGGTCATATCCCTGGTCCCAGAGAGCAGAGATTGGAGCTGCAGCCCCTGGTGAGGCCTGACTTTGGTCTYCTCTKCTCCAGCTGAACATTCCAAGAGCCCTCAGCCTCTTCTCACATGGCTTCCCCTCCATACCCTTCCCCATCTTCGTAGCCCCTTCCAAATCCATACTGGACTTCTAAGTTTAGTGCATTTAACTTGCTCTTTTCCACGTGTTCATGCCTCTGTTTGCCCTTGCATGGAAGAGTTGCTGCAGGATTTCGCTGTATGGAGCAATCCCTCCCGCAGCAGTGTTCGGCCAGTGTTTGTGCCTGGATGGATGCGCTGAGCAGGGCAGACAGGCAGTGTGCAGGTGCAGGTTTTAGCACGCCTGGAGCTCTGGGAACACCAGCCAGGATGAACTCAGCACCTGTCGTAATCCCCTGGTTTTGTAAGTTCTGTATGTAGTTATTATCAGTGATTTGGGACCAACCCCTCAGCGAGCCAAGCACTCCCCCTCACTTCTGCAGGAGTTGAGATTTATCACTGGCGATGATTAACTAAGACCATCTCTTTTAGGTCCTTCATAAAATATTTAATCAGRGGAAGATCTTTTATGTAAAAGACATACCTATATCTACATATTTATGCCTACAGAGGTATAAATAGAAGTATCCATGTCCAGATTTAGTCCAGGAGAATATGATCTGTTCCCCCAATAATTTTATTAACTACAAAGCCCCAGATCGGATCTTCTGACTGGGTAATTCTTGCTTGCAGTGGGCACATATCCACACATCCCACCACGTGCTCCCAGGTCAGTGTAGTTTCCTGCAGAGTCTCACACCTTCTAACCACTGTCTTGGTGAAAATGAAATTATCTGTGGTTTTGCTGAGGCAGCTCTCTGTTCTGTCCCCACTCCTGTGCAGATCCTTGGGTGTTTTTACCCCTGGCACCACTGCCCCTCCAGCAGGATCAGCCTGCACAGGTGACCAGATCCAGCAGCATCAGGATTTAAATTTGTGTTACTCATTCTATTTAAATTTCAGCAACCCTGTAATGCTGCAGAGTCTAAAGAAAACACAAAACATGAAAAAAAGGAGGAGGGGTGGTTCTTTAAACCATTGTCTGTCTACAGAACAAGCAGCTAAAGGTCAAAGCCAAGTAGGAAAGGCGCTGGCACTGCCAGTCCCCCTTTGCCCTGTCCTCACCACCTGTTATCAGCTCTGTCCTGTGCCAAGGTGGGGACAGGGCAGTGTCCCCGAGCCACGTGGTGCCCTTGTGCACAGGGACCTGGGGTGGGGTCAGGGGAAGGGACCACAGTGGGGCACCCGGTCGCACCTCCCTGCTCAAGGACGGTCATCCCAGAGCACGTGGCACAGGATTGTGTCCAGATGGTTCTGGAATATCTCCAGTGAGGGAGACCCCACCCTGTGCCTGGCCTCTGTTCCAGTGCACGGTCACCCATACGGGAAAGAAGTTCTTCCTCAGTTCAGGTGGAACTTTGTACGCATCAGTTCCTGCCTGTTTTCTCTTGTCCTGTTGCTGGGCACCACCGAGCAGAGCCTGGTCCATCTTCTCGGCACCCCCACTTTAGAACTGAAGGACATGGACGAGGTCCCCTCGGTCACCTCCTCTCGAGGCTGAGCAGGCCCGCCTCCCTCGGCCTTCGCTCATCAGAGCGACTCTGCAGGCCGCGGATAACGATCCCTGTTGGGGCGGGGCGCGGGGGTCGCCGGGTCGCGGGGTCGCGGGGTCGCGGGTTCGAGGGCTGAGGGGCGCGGGGGGGGCGTGGCAGCGCCTGCCGCTCAGGCCACGGGCATCGCCCCATCGGCCGCGCCCCCTGCGCGCCGCCCCATTGGTCACGCCCCCCCGCCGCGTTCTGCGCCGCGGCCAATGGGAGCGGCGCGGGGCGGGGCCCCGGCGCGGGGCGGGGTCGGCGGGCCTGACCCGAGGTAACCCCGATCACACCACCGGGGGGCGGCGCGGGGGCGGAGCCCGCGGCGGGGGCGGGCCGGGGCCCGGGGGCGGGGCCGCGCGGGGAGCGCCAGGCCGGGGGCCCGCGGCGCCTCCGCTGCACCGGCACCGTGAGGTGAGGGCGGGGCCGCGCCGTGGGGCGCGCCGGGAGCGCGCGGGGGGGGCGCCGGGGGCGCGGGGCACCGGCGGGCGGCGGCGCGCGGAGCTCGGGGCTGGGCGGGGCCGGGCGCGCCGGCCGTGCCGCGGGAGATGGCCGGGCCATGCCGTGCCGGGCGGGCGGGACCTGGCCGGGCGCCGCGCCGGCGGGAGGTGGCCGGGCCGGGCCG